>WBMY01001704.1:645824-694860 GCA_013397315.1 Donacobius atricapilla | reverse complement strand
TTAAAACACACGAAGTTTCACCTCACCATGAGGATGAACTTTCCTGGGAGGGTGGGCAGAGCACTGGAACAGGCTGCCCCTACAGATCATAGAGCGTCCCTCTCTGGAGAGATTCCAAACCCACCTGGAGGCGTTCCTGTGTCACCTGCTCTAGGTGACCGTGCCTTGGCGAGCGGGGTAGGACCGGATGACCCGCAGGGGACCCTTCCAGACCCTAGCCATGCCGCGATCCAGCGAGGCGTTCCGGCGCCCCGAGAAGGGGGCGGTGGCGNGCCGCCTCCTCCCCTGCGCCCCGGCGGGCTCGCTTCTGCCCGCGCCCGCCTCAGGCGTTCGCTCAGGCGGCCGAAGGAGACCCTGCCTCGGGCGCTCCTTGCCGCCCTCGCTCCCTCCGGACCGGGTTTACCTGTTGTCCTTCCGCCTTCAGGTGCCTCATGGTGGCGGGGTCCCGGCCCGGAGCCGCCCGTGGAGACGGGAGGGAGCGGGTTCGGAGGAGAGCAAGGAGGCCCAGGGTGCTTCGTCTGGGGACAGGGACTTCTCGTGTCTCCTCGTGAGGAGTTTCCCCTCTATTTTACTGTTGTTCATCTATCTGATGTGTCCAGGAATTCCTTAAGGGTGTAGAGGGGGTTTCCCTCCCTCCTTTCATTCAGAAGCCCGGTGCCGTTGAAGCATTACGAGGCTGGAAACGTCCAACTTAAGCGGGCTGGGGAAAGGATTTAGGGCTTAACGGGGTTTTGTCAGGCCGTGTCCAGGCTTGCTGGACGAGGATTCGTCTTTATCTAAATCTGACTTGTGGCCGATATCGGTCAGGGTGATATTTACCCTTTACTGTCTTCAGGAAGAAAGTTTAGTTCAGGAGGATGTTAGCGTTCTCTGGGCAGGGTAAATGCAGGAGAACTATGGTGTGCAGTATTCATCAGACTTGTTGAAACTTGGAAGCAGCATAGGAAAATGAAGGAATGGGTTGTTGAGCATTTGACGTGTTTAAGGAAGCTGAAATGAAGAACCTCAAAAGTACTAAGAACTATTTTAAGCTACATATAGGTCTGTCTAGTATCTGTAGGTCCTGGTACTACTTGTTATTTGTGTAAACTATATGCTTTGATATCCCTAGCTAGAAAAAAAAATGTTTGCATGTACTTTATATCTAGGTAAACTGGTATAGACAGCCTTCCATTAATCAGTTCGGTTTTTTCTGTGATGACTTAGTATTTTGGATAACTTCTGTATGCTGGTGGTATTTCACGGCCTTTTGTATTTGGAGAGCTGGACCGGAACATGAACCACTGGCAAAAATGTTATTTGAACTTTCAATAGTAGAGACATAGGTGTAAAATAATGCTTGTTGAGGTACTATGTGAAATGTTGACATGAGATAGTTGCAAACATGTCTGTGTATCCAAACCTGCCAGATTACTATTGTTCAGTTGTCTCTGTGAATAAATAAGTTTTCTGGGAAATCATGCTTAAAACTGTAAACATTTGAAAACAAAATTGAGTCAGTCTACTGGAGGTCTGGCACATGGGTAGCTGTAACAGAAGTCCTAAAAGGGGCTATGTGAGGTTATAGACTCACATTTTACAAGTTTTCTGCACCCACTACAGTCTAATTAGTATGACAAAAGGCAGATGAGGGCTATTCTGAACAAAGAACAAAACCTCAGGGATTAAGAGACTTGCCTAGGGTCACACAGGTGGTCTCTGCTTAAATTGGGGACAGAGCCTCAAGCTCTGAGTCCCAGCTCTGTGTCTTGATCACAGAGTGGGTCAGGACTAAGTGCTGGTGAATGATTTCTCTTTCGTGGACACAGAGAAGCTACAAAGAGCTCTTCTGAGTTCCTTAAACTTTCGTTTGTGTGAAAATTATTGAGAGGATTGGCTCCTGTTGATGCGAGAGCTTTTGCATATCTAAGTCTGGTTTCCAGAAGGCACTTCTTGCTCACGAATTAGCTATAGTAATGTCTGCACATACAGACTTTTAAGAAAAAGCACCATTTACTAAGCAAAGTATTTACTGACTTGTGTTGCTGTCACTGAATTTTCAGTTGTTACTTGTCTAAATCATGCTTGATGACCAAGGATTTTATTTGTCTCGTTTTTTCTGTTGTGAGTGGAGGTTTTTTGTTTGTTTCTTTTTAATCTGTTGAATTTTGTTTACACTCTTGAGAAGAAGTCATCTCACCAAGGGAGAGGAAAGGGATTTTGTGTTTGGGTCTTTCTGGAGTTGTGGGGTTTTTTCCTTGGCATGTTTTTACTCTGCGGCTGAGTTCAAACCAGGATTGAGGGGATTTATAGCGAAATACAGGATTTTCTGTTTGTCTTGGCAGGTATGTTTTCCTTCTGCTGGTGCTCCCCATGTTCTGTTTGTTTTGGGAAGGACAGCACCGTGTACTATGAAGAAGAGCGAGGATGTGCCTCCAGCACACAGCTAATGAATGAGGCAAGGCTGGCCTTTGCCAGTGTTCACGTGGGGCAGGTGCAGAAGCAGGGCTTATGGCTTTGGTAAGAGGCTGATGTGTGCCTCCTAAAGGAAAGAGAGATGGAGGAAGGGAAGCTTTAGAAGAGAGGAGCCACAATACAAAATTTCAAGTAAATACTGGGTAAAAGAGAAATTGAAACCCCACAGACACCAGTGGTTTTTTAAATTTATTCTTAAAAAAAAAAATCAATACCTGTTCAGATATGATGCTAACAAGGAAACAGGAAGAGGGAAAGCCATTATTTCCCCAATTATTACTTCTTCTTGGTTCTGTTGGGTTTTTTTGTAGTCCTTGGTCATTTGTTAAAGGTGAACGTATATTCAGTTAGTAGATGAAGTGGGAAGCCAGGCTTAGTGAAGTATCATAAAGTAGAAGATGGTAAAGTTGGGGCTGCTTCTTTCGTCACCTCATCCTTTTTCCTTTCAGTTTTGCTTCTCTGTGCTGCCTGCCCCACCCTCCTCTGACGGGGTGCTCAGATATTGCTCAATGTCTTTTGGTGTCTGATGGACACAGACTTCTCTGTAATTCACTCCTAGTGTATATTTACTGGCTTATGCCTCCTCTATAACCCTAAATTATAATACTTAAACCCTGGCTGTGAACACCGAGGAGGACTGGTGTGGATAAGATGAAAGGAGACTTATGAGCTTGTCTATTGTTTTCCTCCCATGGGAACTGCCAGCATCGTTCTGTCTCTCAGAAGATGTTGAACACTGGCTTGTTTAGACCATTATTGCTGCATAGTTGTGATCCATCAAGTAAATTAGCTATTAACGCTAATTGGAAAGGTGAAAACAGCCAAATGTGTGTAAGTTGAAGGAATGTCAGCATAGTGTAAAAATTCAGTGAACATGTCTAGCTGAAGGAACTGCAAAAGACTTAAAGCGAGGTCTCCTTCAGAGGGCTTTTTTAAGTGTTTTGAAGTAGAGAAATCTGAATGAACACTTTCATACTAGATTATTTCTTCTTTTCACACACAACTTGCCCAGAGCTCTGTTTGCAAGAAAACACCTAGCAATACATAAAGGATGATGTAAAATGGCTTTTTGTTGGTTTAAAACCGTTTCATGTGTTCCTTCATGTTATCAAAACATGTTTTGCTTTTAACATTGCTTTTGTAAACAATGGCTATATTATGCTGCTGCTGAATTGGACTGATTGTGTTTGCTTACCGCATCCCTCAGATGCTCAGAAAGAGTGAAGCGCTTCTCTTGTGGTTTGCTTTCCTTTATGGCTGACTTGGATCTTATTATCTATCCCAAACATTTTTGTAGGTGGTGGGCTGTAATGCAGACTGGTTACAGGGTGGTCACAAGACACTGTTTTGTCACATGTAGTCAGAGCTGGTGGATGAAGTCAGCTCATTTCTTACAGGCAATCCTTTGCTAAAACGCTTGCAGACTTTGGTAGTGCAGTCTTGCACTGAGAAAAAGAGGAGGAAGTTAACTTTGAGTTGTCTGCAGCTCCTAACTAAAGTGTAGTGACTGGTGTTATTAAAAAGAAAAAAACAACTAAAAATCCCGATCAGGTTAGCTTTTTACTACTATACTGAAGACTACAATTTCTGAAAATCACAGTCCTGACTCTTCTCCTGAGCCAGGAGTTTTCAGGATAATGACTTGGTTTACATATTTAGTAGGCTTGTGAATAAATGAGTGTTTACATGCCTCAGGGTCTGCAAATTACGGAAAACTGGGCTTTTGAAAGCTATGGGAGTAACTAATTGTGTATTCTTTTCATAGCATCTAGTTGCAGAAAGTTTGCTTTTTTTGATACAGTGTAATGTCTGGGTGTCTAAAATTCTGGCAAACAAAGCAGTTTGTAACTTAGAATGCATAACTTCACATTAGTAGTACAAACTATATTCCTTGCTGTTCCAGGAAACTGCAATGTCTCTTGTCAGTAGGAAGCTAGCACTCATTTCCCCAAAGCATGGCCCTTATGGGAAGCACATGGTGTGATCTCTTGTAATGCTCCCATCTGAAGAGTCTGTTGTGTAAAGAGAGAGCAGGTAATTCCAGCTGCCTTCTCCAAAAGAAATCTCTACTGAAAATGCTAATGCAATATCTCTCAAGCAATGGCAAGGTGATACCAACAGCAGTTCTGATTTCAAACTACAGAAAAAGCTCAAGTATCAGCACTGAGGTACAACATCTGCATGTTAAACATATAAAAGGTATTCTCATAGGAAAAGAAGGTTACCTGTCAAGAAAAGGAAAGCAAATTAAACAGGTTAGATCATTAGTTAGTTAACTATATGCCTCTCATGAATTTAAAAATACCGAAATTGAACCACTCTGCATACGCTTAATTCTGCTGTAATATCTCAGCATAAGCATGCGTAGTATCATCTTAAATGAGAATTCTCTGTTATTATAAATAATTAGAATTCCTGTTGAGGTGCTCAGGCTGGATACAGGTTATTGGAAAGCTAAGTGCTCAGATAAGGAGAGAGATTGCATTGCACTGTATTGGTCATACTAGTTTATAGGGACATGTGGACATGTGCCTTTTGTATGAAAATGCAATCTGCTCTCTTGGCAGTCCTCTAATGAAAAAATTGTTCCAAATGCAACAGCCTGGTTTCTTGAGGAGTTATCTTGTGCCTGCTCTTTCTTCTGTCATCAGAAGGACTCCACCCCTCCCTCCCAGCCCTCTATCTGCAGTGCCCACCCCAGCCCCTGCATCTGCTAAACCATTCCTGACAGCTCTGCAGTAGTTGGCATCTTTCCTTGATCCCTAATTACCCTTTAGTCAAAAAGAAGTGTGGTGCAGTGGCCAGTTTGGTGTTGCTTAGCTTGCTCAGGGGACTAGGCAGAAAATGAGCAGCTGAGCTCAGAGCAGCTCTCTGCTAACAGGGAGTCTGGGCTTGTCTCTCCTACTCTCCAACAGCTCTGATGAAACTTAGTGGCACATACTTCATGTGAGACCTACCCTGAGCCTCAGCACTTGTCTGAAACTGCTCCGTGGGCAGGATGGTTTTGGAGTAGGGTAGAGAAGGGGCTTAGGGAAAGCAGGGAGCTGGGTATCTGAGCTAAAGCAGGAACTCTTCCTGTGGTTTTACTTTCTTGTAGCCATGATCACTCATTGCTACAGTGCTTCCTGATTGCCTCTTGGATGTAGACTGTAAAGCTTTTCATCTTGATTTGAAAGGGCTTGGATAGCATGAGTATTTAGTATTATGGAAAACAACGTGTCTCAAATTTTTCTCTGGTAACAGCAGTACGAGATTTGTGTGCCTCTAAAGGTAGAACAGTGATCTAAATGTCACTTTCATTTTTAATCAGGGATTTTATGTTCCTTCATCACTTATGAGTCTCTGTTTTCCTACAAGATGCTCTGGATGAAAGGACCAGAAATTCAAGTGTTTATTTTCAGTAGACATTACTTTGAGGTCATTGACTCTCTACATACAGTGAACTTCAGGTTCTTCTGTCTGTTGAAATTTCAATAATACAAACTTTGTTCTCTACTGGTTCATATTTTTATGAGTTAATGTAATATGCTTTTCATAATCAGAATTTACAGGGTTAAAAGATGGGTGTCAGAGCTGAGTTCTCATGTACCTGTGATAATTTAAATACTTGGATGGCACTGGACCTGCTTTTACTCTTGGAAATCAAGACTCTGGTGGAAAATGGGAATAAGATAGATTCTATTTGTCTGCCTAAAATTGTGTCTGTAAATGCTGAGGGTTCATGCCATTCATTTTTCACCCATTCAGTACATCACTGTTTGTTAAACAGTTTCCCTACAACTGTAAGAATTTGTGTTGGTTTAACATGTACTTTCCTTACCAGTGTTACAAACTGTAGGTTCCTGAAACAGCTTTTTTGGAGTTTTGATCTCAGTCATTAACTTCTTCCAGCTGGTGCATAATCTTCCTGTAATAGGATGAGTATCCACTTTTTTCTTATTAGAATGTGTAAAATTTAACAGAAACATTTGGGAAGTAAGCACAGACCACTTTTTTGTGTGTGTGTGTAAGCTGAATCTCCACCAAGGTGTGAATCAGGTATAAAAGATAATGAGATTGCAACAATTCCATTTGTTCTTTTAGCCACTTCCCCAATATTACCTCCTCTGCTGCTACTAAACTGTTTTCTGTGTGATGTGCTTAATCCTCCTCTCCTGCATCAAGAAACAAAAAAGCCAGATTTTTCCCACTCTTCTGCTTTCCTTCTTCCCCACAATCTTCAGTGGAACACCTAATCTTTGACAGTCTTCCTTTATCTGTGCTAGAAGTCAAGTCCCCTCTCTGCAGCATTGCATGCCTCTGCTTTTCCTTTTTTCCCAAAAGACCAAATGGCTCATCTGTTCCTTTTTCATCTTTTCTTTCGACTCTTCAAATTGTCTTGTGAGATCGTCAAAGACAAGTGGATCACAAGAGCAGCATGCTTTGCCTTTGCAGTTTCTGCAGCAGTCTCTCTGGTGCTATAGATGGTGCAGCATTGTCTTAAATGTGAAGCACGGAACCATTTTAATCATATGATCTACAGAGAGAGGGTTCCAAAGCAGCATTCTTTTGTTTGTGGTATTTCACTTGTGCGTCTTGATGTGTGTTTATCTCCAGTGTGAGGGATTTTTATACATCTCTTGTAAAGTACCAAGCACGGAGATAGCTGTTTGGGTTTGGTTTTATCCTTTTTTTAAACCTTTTTGTGACAAAAAAAAAAATTAGAGCTTGAAGTAATTCATCAAGAATTTGGCAAACTGCCAGGGGAGAGAGACTGAAACAAAGTTTAGATTAAATTTAAGTAACCTTGAAAAAAACAGACATTATTTGTTTGAGGAGGCCTAAACAGATAGTTTTTATATGAGCTGGTTTGCAGTTGTGTGTGGTAGACCTTAAAACGTGTGTCAAGTGCCTCATCTACTGCCTTGTCATGGGTGTGAATGCAGAGAACCTGTTGTTGTACCATTCTTCATGACAAGTAGTCGTTGCTTTTAGCTTTGTCAAGTTTGGATTAAAAAAAGAGAGAAAGGAAGTGTATTTCCACATATTCATATTGCTTTCTGGTTGATTGACGATTTTCACGTCTGTTGGTTTGTAACCTGCAGATTTACCCTGAACATTGCTGAAAGGAGCCCAAAGCTTGGAGCAGAGTTTGGTTTCTGTTCTGGTTTGAAAAATCCTATGTGACTAGCACTCAAGTGGGGATTTTTACAGTATCTGAAAAAGGATGCAATAGGATTTTAGTGGGGATGTTTTGTGTGTGTGTATTTTTATCTATTAAATCTGCTGCTTCTTAAGTTTCATGTTGATGGGTTTAAATAATTGTATTTTTAAGAAGTTTGACTTCAGCTTTGTAATTGCATACAGAAGTATTTTGGCTGTGTTCCATAGTAGATACCTGCTGAGATAGTGCTAAGGCAGGAAGTGGTGCAGAGAGTAGGCTTGAACTTCTGTTAATAATTCATAATTTAGACAAATTATAAATTTTGACGATGGAAATCTTAAAGACCATTGAGTACTAGATTCAAGGGGTTTTTTCTCTTTTGTGTGGCTATTTTGTTAACATCCTCAAAGCTGTAAATATCCTGCATTTCTCACTACTTCCCACACTTGCAGAACCCTATTGGCAAGTTAAGCCTGGAAGCAGGAATCTGTTGTTGAGCAGAAGCAATGGTCTGGGAGAGCTTTTAGGCACATGCAGGGGCTCAGGATCTGCGCTGCCGTGCCTCAGGATTTGTGGTGGTCTCCTACCATGTGACAGTGCTCTCCTCGTGCTGCACACCTGCTCGGGAGTCTTTAGGCAAGCACATGCACACCCTGGTCCCATCCCAAGTGATGTTTCTGGGTATCCTCTCAGCAGACAACAGGTTTAAGGGTCTGGGCCAACTCACAACTAGTTGCAGGAGTTTAGAAGCAATCACTCTCCTGATCTAACTTCCTACAACTCACTGTGGTCACGGACTTTTGTGTTAAACCAGCAGCAGTCATTTCTTGGACATCACAAACATTAGTTCCCACCAGAGTGCCCCACTCAAGTACTTCACCCACAACCAAGGATGTTCTTGCAACTGTTGTTACAGTGTGCGATAGCCTAGGAAGATGACAGAAGTTAATTCTGTTAGCAGGAGCCATGCATGCATCAAGCCCCACTTATTTCTTGTTAGGCAGCGTGCCAGCCCTGCTGTGTTACATCCAGTGCTCTCCCCTGGGAGCCCTAATGCATCTCTGAGGGGCAGTAGGCAGAACTGTTCTCCCCTTGGCACACACTGCCTTAGGATTTACAGCGTTTCAGCTAACGTTCTTAAGAGTCCTCAATTTATGCTTTCCAAGAATATGTGGTGAAATGTCAGCAGGCACGTGAGCTCTGAGGACTTTTTGTTTGTTTGTTTGTTTATTTGCTGGAAGCAATAGTTACTGAATGAGAGTTCTTGGATGATAGGCTCTGCTCTTTTGTATGCTTGCCTCTCTGTCAGCTCTGGACTATGATCAAAGATTTAGTCTAGATGTTCTGGAGTATCCAAAAATCCCTTTGCAGTGGTTTGTACAGTCTTTGTGCTGTCACTTTTTTCATATTCCTAAGTAATCTGGTACCTAAATGAGACCTGGTGCAACAAAATGGTGTCCTTCTGACCTTGTCCTCTATCCAAAACTTTGTCCTTTTATTACCAGTGTTTTTTTCCCTCTGCAGCTCCTGAATCTCTTTTTAAGTTCCTGGGGAGTTGCTGTTATTTCTTCCTTTTTGCAAAGAAACTAGAGGGTGTAGATTTGGCTGCAGTCAGGCTTTGTCTCAGGATGGTTCAGTCTAAGTAAGGCTTAATGTATAACATTTTGTTTTACAAAAAGAACAAGCAGCAAAGCCTCCAGCATCAAAAGATGGCAGCATTTGTTATCAAGCAACTTGATAAGCCATATATGAACAGTTTCCCTAAATCACCATGAGAAGTCTTTAAACCTTTGTTTATTCCATAAATGTTTTTATAATTAAAAAAATACTAAATATTTATTCGTTTTTGCAAGTGCAGTTTGTTGAAGACAGGAGTTCCCCATCACTACTCTCCTACAACTAATATACTTGTTTTTAAATGACACGTTTTTCAATACAAAACTTTCTTAAAGGGCTGAGTCCAGGAGCTTGGCTTGTTAATATCTTGACAGGAATTCAGGTAGATTACGTTACTGCTCTTTTGTCAATGTACTGCTGGCTGAAACTCAGCTCTTATCATAGGTAGTTCCATATTTAACCTCAGATGGCAAATACCAGCCAAACCTGACCAACATTGCAAACTTAAAACTTCATTTAGGGAATCCAGTGACATAATGCATGAGAGGAGGTCAGCTTGCTGGGCAGTTTGATTTCTCCCATTACTCAGTGAACTTGATGACAGCAAAATCCTCCTCTAAGAAAACAGAGAGCCTAATGCCTTGTAAGGAGATTTACAAGGAGATCTTTATCCACAGAATTTTGCGAACAGATTTTATCCTCACATTTGGGGAAACACTTGTTGCAAGCTGGGCCAGTAAGCAGGCAAGGAAACAACTGATTTTGGTGGAGTCTGAAGCCAAACATGAAGAAGGTCCCTGCTGGCTGCTGGCCGTTGTCACTGCTGGGTGAGGGTTCAGGTCTGCAGGTCACAGCAGCTGTGTCTGAAATTTTTGCTCTCTGTCAGAGAACTGACACCTCTGCTCTCCTGCCATCGTATCTCACAGCTGTGTGGAATGGATAAATAAAGACTGTTGCTTATTTTCATCTGTCTGGTGTAGAAGTAAATGGATTTACTAGTAATGTCCTGAACCATAACACAGTCAGCTTGAAGTGACCTTTATATTCAAGGCAGGTATCGACTGGCAGTCACAAACTGCAAATTTGTGTTCTTTTTATCAAAAGGAATTGGTAAATTGTTAATTACTTGCAAAATACTGTTACGAAAATGCATGTTGGTTGGGTAGGAATTTTGCTTGCTTTGGTTTTTGCTTTATATATACCGACAGTTTCTGGTATTACCTGCAGAACACCTGATCATGTGCAGGGTGTGTGAGACAGCTCTGTACAGCACAGTGTTTGTCAACACCAGCTGATCATCCTGTTTGTCACTCCTGTCTCTTGCAAGTGTCCTAGTAGCGTCAGCTACAGAACTACTGAAGCTATTGCTAATACAAAAAGCATTTTCACATGTACAGATACTTGAGTGTAGTATTACTATGAGCTTGATCTGGCCAGCCTGAGAATAAATACCTCTCTTTCAAATGTAAATGTAATTAATTAGTGGTGTGGACATTAGCTAGCTCCACTCGGATGCTTCGGAGTTTCCATGCCTTTCTATCAATTCTGTTTTATCCTGTTCCCTGATGTGCCGGAGAGAGCGCAGCTCACTGACTGATGCAAGTAAGAGCTCTCTTTGTCTTTCAAGAAGAAACCAGGCTTTCTTTTGGCGCTGTCTGATAGCTTAAAGGCAATATTGGAAGCAATTTATGCACAGCACTTCCATGCTACTGAGCAATAAAGCTGTTACTGTTATGGTAAAGCAGAATTTTTGTTAAAGAATTGAATGAAGTCCAGTAATATGAGTAACCAGCTGAAGAAAATGTGTAGAAGTTATTCTAGGGTTTAAAATCCATCAAAATGCTAATAGAATGAGCAGTGTCAATAGTGATTAAATAGCCGAAGAAAATCAAGTTACGTTAGGGGGTTTTTGAGCAATTATGGTAAATTGAAAGTGAGTAGTGCTTCTTGGGGAATAGGGCTTTTCAGGGATGGCAAACCAGGTGCATTACTAGAGCTAAATGCTAACTTCATAGTTAGAAAAATCCTTCAGTTATTTGGGCTGGTACATCTCTCAATACACTATAGTTGGTGTGGATGCAAGTGTGGGACTGAGGCTGACCTGGCAACACTTCCTTCTGCATGTTGACCAAGCATAACTCTTGGTTTTGAAATCATTTAAAAAGTGCAGGCACCCTCGCTGAGGAGACCATTAGGAGACCTTTGGTATAATATTCAAGAATATTTTGTAGATGCAGAGGTAAGGAGCAGTCTGTCAGATTTTGTGGGTTCCAGAAGTCAGCTGCCTTTGTGGCTGTGTTTTTGAACCATGGAAGTGGTAGCACAGAATTTACTGGTCCCACAATACATGGCAGAAATCTTCCCAGTTGTCATAGCTAACTTCATTGCTAAATGTAACTCGGCACCCAAGAAGTATCTTGCATTGCTTATGCTAATTTCTGCTGTAGACTGTATTTATGCATATAGTCTCTACATTGAGGCTGAAAAGACCTTGGCTAAATAAAAAATTGCTTCATTATTGTGATAAGAGTATTTTCCAGGCAGCAAGCCTCTAGCTGCGCTGTTACTTGTTCTAGTGAAACAATCATTTTTATATTGTTTAAACCATAAATCATAATGATAGCTGGTAACAAATAACAGAAACATTCTGCAGTGCAGCTTGAACTGCCTCGTTTGAAATATTAATTCATTTTGCCTGTCCCTGGGATAATGCTTCTTTGAATCCTGTAGCAATGGGCATGGCAATCAGAAGCATAGGAAATGTGGTCATCAAGCAGAGCATCCCCTTTTGTACCAGTGTCTCTTCCCTGGCTGCATTTTCTTCCTCCTGTGTTCCCACCCCAGACTTCTAACACACATGCACTACCTGCAGTGCCTTTGAAGGTATCATCTTGTGATCGCTTGAGGTCACAAGGCCACTCTCTCTTTGCTCTTGCTGAGCACAGGGTGTGTGAGGAGTCTGGGCTCTGGCTGACGTGGTTTAAGGCATCAGTGGCGCTGACAGCGTTTCCTCCTCCTCTCATTACTGGGTATGACCCAGGACAGTGAGAGGCCGCTCGCTGCCATTCACCCCTGCAATACCCCGCTGTTTGTGGTCACACAGACTCGTAGTGTACTGCCTGCCAACTTCATTGGTAGCTCAAACGTGATCCCGAGTGTCTGAGAAGGCGAGGGCTCACTTTTGCTCTGTTTGTCTGCCATGGAGAAGTGAGGAGATGGTTAAGAGGGGTAACTTTATACACCCTTGCAGCAAGCGTTGTCCACCGCAGGCCATACCTCTGAGACAAGCATCGCATCGGGCCTGGCTGAGGGTGCAGCCGTGCTGCAGAGCAGCCCCAGGCAGTGCTGCTGCTGAGGCACATGGTGTGGCAATGTGACTCCCCGTGCTGGCTCAGCACAAAGGCCTGTGGAGCCACACTCCTGCCGCACCATTCTATAAGATGTTGCTTTCTGAATCCCCTGGCACTGTGCTGGGAGCAAAGAAACCTGCGTCTTATTCCTGGATATGTGAAGTTGAAATACATCAGTCTAGAACTATATGAAGATAAAACAATTCTAAGCTCATATGGCTCAAATTTCTGCAAACATGTTCTGCCAAACATTCATGGTGGCAATTGAGTGTGTGATTCCTGGACCCCCATAGCCTTTTAGCAGGGACCTGGCAGCATCTTCCTGTGTTGGCTTTTGGCTACATGATGCTGTCAATGCAGTCATCTCGAGTCATTTTTCTAAAGCAACTCCCGGCTGTTAAGGGAGGAGAGCACCTAGTGAGTGCCTGCCAGCTGGGAAATAAGAAATATCTCAGTGTGGGAAGGTCACAGAACAAAGGCTTTTAGAGAACAGTGAAGTGCTAAGGTCTTTGTGTTCTGTTGCTGCCCTGTAACAGAAGCCAAATGAGTATTTGCTCAAGGAAATTTACTCATTGTCTTGCTTATATCAGTAAAATAGTGTTTCTGTCAGCTTCTTGTGAGTGACTAAGGTCTGCATTCGCAAATGGAAATTATGTAAGCATTAACCTAAGTTACACTTTCAATAAAATGCCATTTTCTGGACAAATTAAACACTGAGATGACGTCAGTGGTGCTTGCCTTTGCAGACAGGGCAGTGCCTGTGGGGGTGGTTCTGTTGAATTTCAGTGCTGGTAACTTCTGGAAATATGTGAGTGTGTGTGTATATATGTACGTGTGTATGTATAGGTATGTGTGTGTATATATGTTTATTTATTTATACCCTTTTCATTAAAAGCTGAGAAAAGTTAAGGCTGTGCATCTGGTGAAGGGATGCAATTGCACTTCTGTCACTCCTTCTTCCCTCCCTTAAGGAATGTCAGCCAAAATGTGAATGTTACTTTGAAATTTGTGAAAAGCCTGGAATAACCGAAGTATGACTCCTGCGAAGAGCCATGGTGGGCGTGGATGGGGAAATAAACATAGCACTTCAGTAAGGAGATCAGTTCTTGTCATTTGCTGTACTTCTATATTAGCTGGAGTTATATTTCTTCCTCTGCAAGAAGCATATCTAGCAATGGTTGGAACATGCCTTTTAGGGAAGTAGGAAGATGTGATTGGGGGGGCGGGAGGGGGGCAGTTTATTCCAAGCTTGAAGGCAAGTGTCTTTGAGCATGCCTCTTGCAAGGTCTTGGGAGAGCATAGCGCATCTTTGCCTTAAAATAGAGAGATTTGGTTTTTTCCTATTACAGAGCGAGTTGGAAGATGCTTGAACACTTCATAGCAAACCTGAAAATAAGCCTGAAACTAAAGGCAAACCAGCTTCCTAACATATTTTTCTTTCAGAGATGAGAGATTCTGAGAGGTTTCCTTGAAGCAGCTTAAAAAATGCTCCAAAATTTTCTGGAGCTGACATTTCTATCAGTTCACACTCCAGGAGGAAAGCTTCCAACAAGTGACATTTTCCCCCAGTTTCATTTGTTACACAGCGAATGATGTCCCTGTGTCTGCAGGATTGTTTCCTGTGATAAAACTGTAGGCTTCTGCCTCTTTCATTCTTGTGACATAGGGGAGATGAAAGATAACAGACAACAGTGTGCAGAAGAGTATCTAGGAAAGTGTAACCAACAACTGGGGTCATAAAGGGAAAAGTGTCTTTGTTGCCAGGGGTGATGCTAGGTGTCTAAATCAAAACTAAGACAACTTTTTCCTCTGTGAACGTGCAATTTCTGCTTGTCCTCTAAGTGGACAGTTATAAAGTGCATTTGAATCCAGCCTAATAAAGGTTGTATGGTGTATTTTGGAGGTAGTATTCTGTAGAAAGTGATTCCACATATTTCAAATGGTGTGCTTCATCCTGTAGGGACCCCAAAACGGTGGGATGTCCAGTGTATAAGCTGTTCAGTGGACCAGCTGACAGTGTGTTGCACCTATACATCCCTGGGGCAGCTGCAGAAGCATGAAGATCAGTGTAGGCCTGACTGCCTCTCTTTACAAGCAGGTTTGCTGCACTCCTTCCTTAGACTGATTTTGGAAACCCTGAGGTAGTTGAGATAAAACTCTACACTGCAGTCAGACAGACAGGGCTTGTTCACTTTGTTCAACTCCCCTGGTGCTGTAGCACTGAGAGGTGTAATCCTTTGAAATTCTGAGGCTGTAGTGAAAACTCCATGTGCCTGAGCATGCAAGTGCCTGCTTCTGAGCTCTTTGCATTGAAGTGAACTGCAGCTTTCACTGTCTGGTCATGTTTTATCCTTCCCTGGCAATATCCTTCTAGAACTTCATAAGTCTTCTCACAAAACCAGGAACTTAATACTAAGAAACAAATCCAAAGAATATTTTTTCCTTTTGTAGCCGAGCAGTAGACTGATATGGCAATATATTTTGAAATCCTCAAAAGAGCGGCTGTTTTACACTACATATGTTTCTCAATCATGGACAGTTTATGTTGGTTGCAGGGCTTAAGGCACTAACGTTTGCTGATGCATCTATCTAATATATAGTGCTGTTGCATCCTGAGGTTAACATGTAATCATAAGCAGTGTTTATTTTGTTTAAAAAAATCAATAAGCATAAAGGCAGTGCTGCCTTGGGATTTTCCCCCATCCTATGCCCCAAACAAGAAACCATGTTGCAAAAATGTTTGAAGTGAAAATGGTACTAATTTAGCAGAAGCTGGCAGCCATATCTAAACATGAGAAGCAGCAGAGGAGAAAAGTGATAGGGAGCAAACTTGTAACTACAGGCCAGGGATGGGGCCCACAATGGCAATGTCGGGTTCTGTGAGGTTTTTACCCCTGATGTAGAGTTCAAAAGCAAGAATTGATTTCTTGCTAGAATACAAAGCTTCATGTTAGATGGCCTGCCTGGCAAGTACTTAAAAGTCTTTTTTACATAAAGATTGACTGTTAACTCATGTGAAGAAAGGCTTTGCTTTGTCGTATAAAGATCCTGTAAAACTGTTCATGTGCTATCTGCTGAGTGAATTTGGACTAGTAGGGTTGCTGTTCATTTAATCTCCTTGACAATGGGCATTAGAACAGTGAAAAGGACAGAAACAGTAAAATTTTACTTGCATGAGCCTCTGAGACAGGAGAGAACAGGACATCTTTTATTTCATCTGAGGATGTCAAGGCAGGATGAAAATCACAAGCATTTCCATGTTGGCTTTTACCTCAATCTGCAGGAGTTTCTCAAATGAAAATTGTTCTACACAGACTAATAACTGCATTCTAACCTAAGGGACCTATGTATGAAAGAGAAATTATCTTCCTGGTACTGTGAAACTTAATTAATTTTTTGAAGGTTATTTAAGGATCTTTTTGATAAAGTCCCACATGTGATAAAATACTGTCTTTTTTGTTTGTTTGTTTTTGGTCTTGTTTTCACTCGTAAAACGTGTCCATTATTTTGAGTCTTCAAACATCAGATTTGGCTCACAGCTCTGTTTTGTGCTGAGAGAAGAAATGAAGCTACAAATTAAGAAGTACTTTAACCAGAATTACTTCCAAAATGATTTCCTGAAGTTTTGTAGATAACTATGTTCTCCCTTCACCAACAGGGATAATTAAGAACTTTTTTATATTTCTTTTCTAAGGAAGTACATGTTCATGAATAAATGTATACAAAGTTGTTTACTTAAGATAGGAGGAGCCAAAGACAAAGCTAAATCTAAAGTACTTTTAGTATTTAAGTTAAACAAACATACTCTGCAAGCTTATTTTACTTTTCACTTTGAAAAATTTTTATCTTCTCACATTTTTGAAAACATTTTAAGTGGAGAAATAATACATTAGTAAAATTTTAAGCAAAAACACTCATAGGATTTGCTTTAAAAGTAATTTGAATTCTGAAGCATGCAGTGGAGTTTCAGGCAGAAACATGGGAGCAGGCTGTGCAAGTATGCATAACTAATGTGAAATGAAGCTGTTCTTTAGGATTGACCTCCTTGAGTTTGAAGCCAACATTGTTCTATTCCAGAGGGTAATTTCTTCCTCCTTTAGGTGGAGGGAACCAGAACCTTTTCCATTAACTTTGCAAAGGCTTCTGTGTACAGACAGAGGGTGGATGTTTAATGGAAAGGGAGCGGGGCAAGAAAGAAGGAAAAAAACTCTAAAAGATGTCTCAACAAAAAGGGGTCACTATACACTGAGATATCTCATTAAGCCTCTTGCTGCCCATAAAATGAGGCACAGGTGCATAATACAGTTGTAGACTGTAGGTATCTACAGGTAAGTGACAAATGCCACCACCTCTGTAACAAAGCAGCCCCTCAGAAGGAAGTCTGCAATGCACACTCAAGCCCTGCAGATTTAAGAGTGTAGTGTGCATATGGAAAAAGCTCTTTTGAATTGTTGCACAGGTTAATGACAGTAGAAATGTCAGAGCTGGGAGAGGGGAAGCAATGTGTAGTGGGGGAAACTGCAGGAGGCACAGTATGCTCTGTTAAGATTTTGCTCATGCTGGTCACCAGCTTAAATTTACTGTGTAAGATGAAGTCAGGAAGGATCCTTTCGACATTGAGTTTCAGTAATTTGGTGTCCAAGGAAGAGATCCAGCAAGGGAGGTGATATGAACACAGCAGCCAATAAGTACAGCAGCCCTCTGTTCAGCATCATACCCGAACTGATAAACTAAGTGTGAAGGTTTTGGAGAAGCCTGAGGGCAGGAAGATGTACTAGTCAGGCCGTATACAAGGTAGATTTGAACAATGGAATTTGCTGTTGGCATAAAAGGAGATGAGGCTATAGAAGACAAGGAGAGATTTTAACTATGCCTGAAGAATTCAGGTCGGGGGAAAAAATGGCAAAAAATCCTATGTGACAGGGAGAAGTGGGAGGAGGGAATTAAGCAGGTTATGTGTAACAGTTTCACAGGGATTTCTCTAAGAACTTTTAATTTCATTTCATGGTTTCCAGTGGTACACCTGTTGGCCTAGCTGTTGACTCAGAAAAATGAGTTAGGTGCATATAGGAAGGGGACTCTGCATAAATTCTGTCTAATTATTGTCTGTGGAGTGTGCTCGCTTCATTAGCCCAGGGAACTGAATCCCTTCTGCTCTTCCAGTAACTCTCCAAGCATCAGGGGCTGGCAGGAGGAAAATTGACTCCTGTTTTACCTCAATGGTGGGTGGAGAGGCTTTGCTAACTAACACCTGAAGTTTGCTTTGGAACAAGTCAACTACCTGATGTATCTCATTTTTAGCCAATTATTTAATCCTGTACAAATTTGCCTAACTTTTTTTTTTTCTCTTTCAGTTACTATTTCTTCAACTGCCGAAAAAGGTAATTTTTTAAAGTTTTTATGAAGATGTGAATAGCTGCCTTGCATGCTAATCCTAAGGGACACAGAGTTTAAACGTACTCCTTTATGTGTGAGCTCTGTGTAGTGAGTGGATTAGTGCTAAGAAACAAGGTAAATATTGTACAGTTGAGTCTGTTTTGTTTCTAATACCACAAACTTGGGATGATGACAAGACCTGTGACTAATGCAAGTATTGCAACAATGATTTAAGTTTGCATTTATTTTTAAATGGATACCTACTAAGAACAGGAAGAGAAAAGGAACTGCAGCACATCCACAATTCCATTTTCTGTTCAGGCCTGTGACCTGAAAGACTTCTGGAAGAGGATAAATTGTTGTTTTATTGCTTAATATTTTCCAAACAGCTTACCAAATTCCTCAGAACTTCATTCTTAAGGAGTTAGAATTGTGCAAAACACAATCATTTCAAAAGTGGCTACACGTTATAATTTTAAATTTCTAAGTCAAGTGTTTGAGGCCTCGTTTTGAGAAATTTCATATTGGCTTTAGCAAGTATATGCCACAGTGGGTAGTAGTACACAGTGATAGAGATACAGACTAACCAAAAATGACTCTAGCATATTGTTGCTGGTATATTTTTTAGGAGGTCATTCCAGTTTATAGGGGAACATGAGTGGTAGATTAAGCAGAGATTTGCACTTTAACTACCCACAGAGGGCTGTTTCAGACTGGTAAAAGCTCTCATCTCTTAAATATTTTGCAAAAGAGCACAGAATTGGAAGCTAATCTAGCAATTTTCTTCCTGGTGAATGTCTACCAGAACACTGTAAAAAGAAGGAATCTTGATAGAATTTGTTGTCTTTCAATTTCTAATGGAGAGCTGAAAGAGTAGGAAAATCTTCAAGATAAAATGTCAGCCATTCAAGATATGAGCTTGTGTTACATCGGATCTTTTTCATCCCATTTTACAGCTGGGCTTTACCTTGACTTCAAAAAATTCTGCAAGTTGCTGCTGTACTTGCTGTTGACCTGTAGATGAATAAGTTTTGCATTCTGATTTCTTCTGGAAAGGCAAGATCCATGTTTGTGTTACATAGTCAGATCTCTATTTCAAATGCAGTGCCTATCTGACTAAACAGGTTCTGCTAAATGTACCAGAGAAGGAAAATGAGAGATCAATTTTATGACAGTGACAGTATCACTGGAACCTATTAGGATCTTAATAGCTGTCACCTGCACGCTGCTTGCACCTCCCATTCTGAATCATGTCATAGGCATCCTGTATGCATGAATTTATCAACTGTGAAAGTTGACTTTAAAATGACATGTGAAGTCTTTTTTCATTTGAAAACAAAGCTGGCATTGGTTTTCTAAAATTCTTACAAGCCGGCTCATAGTAGCCAGGAATCAACATCAGAAGAGTTAAAAGACCAAAGTACCAGAAACATGGCTATGTAAATAAATAATGTGCATCTTAGCAAGTGTATTTTGCTCCATATTTCAGTGTAGTAAGTACTGCAGTAAAATGATTTGAATATAATGGCAACTTTGGATTGAATTAGTGGTGATTTCTTCACCCTGTTAAGGCTCATTTCCTTCTTCATTATTTTATATTCTTGTCTAGTTTTATATCCTTTGGATAGGAAAATAAAGTTGACTCTGAATCTCTGTTAACAGTGTAATATACTACTGTTATATATTATTGCCTCTCTGTAATCTGACTGTCTTGGAAGTAGTATTAAGAATGATTTAGAAAAGAATGTTAACGGGAAATCTTAGGAGGGCTTAGCATATTTTAGGAGGATTCTGAGAACATGTCTTAAGGCACTGTCTTCCTGAGGCCACAAATTTGGTATAGCATGCATCAATGCCTTTAAAGAGAACTGCCTTTACTTGGTTGCAGCATGGCACAGAGAATCTTGGATTGCCTTAGTTTAGCCAGGACTTCCTTGTGACGGAGTCTGGCTAAACTGGCAGATACTGGGGTTTGAGGTTTTTGTTGTACTTTCCATCTAGCTTCTAATTACAAGAAAATAAGCTGACTAGGAATGAATCCGGTTTACATTTGTACTGGAAACAGATGCAGGATGCTTCAGGGAGTAGTCTGTAGAAGAGCTGCTGATACCCGAAGTGGTGGGTAGATGGGCTGTAAAGTAAAGCTGTTAAAAATGGTATCTTCCCTCCCTCTCATTTCCTGGGGAGCACTGACAGGACAGTTATGTGTAATCACAGTAGGAATGGCAGCATGAGGGTAGGAAAAGAAGCAAGAATTTATTCACAGTGAAGCCAGTATGGACTGCCAGTTTCAGGGTCTTTACCCTGGTGGTGCCTGTCACTGGCTACTGAGTACTGGCCCTTGGCTTTTAATGATGGTGACAGATTGCAAGATCTCAAGTTACATGAAAACCGCTTTAATAGCTGCCTCTATCTAATAAATACTGGTAGCACTGGCCCAGATCTGTACCCTTGATGCAGCTGGCCATGGTCCCTGTCATTCTGTGTGTTTTAGGGGCATTTACAGCCCATGACAAAGATTTGAGGTTCTGCTGTTTGATGCATTGTGTGCACACTAAAAATAATCCTTCAAAAGAATCTGAATTCTGGTGTGATTTTTATGGGCAGAGTAGAATTGTTTACTGTGTAAGTTAGTTTTGCTGTGCCTTGCCCTCCCCTGTATCTCATTTCCTCTTTCCTTCTATTCAATTTTTCTCGCCCTCTTCTCCACCAAAGTTCTGACCTGTGCCACTGATTCCACTCCAGTTTTATATCCTTTTCTCCTCTCTTCCAAACCATTTTCTCATACTTTAATGCTTAACCACATTGTGTTTGAATGTAGAGTCTGTTTTTAATAACAGAAAACTTGAATAATGCATTGCCTACTACAGTAATACACAAGTTCTTTCCTATCAGGAGACAGATTTAGGATGGCTTTAGAAAAGGGTTTTGTTTCTGGCATTTTCAGTCAGCTCCACAGCTGAAAATTTGCCAAGTCTGCCTGTAATGTTGGAGGAATCAGAGGCAAAGGTAAAAAGAATAATACTGTGATGAAAACCGAAATGCAGTTTGTTTGTTTTCATTGCAGTGAACAGTGAAAATCCTGAAAGATGATAAATTAAAGCCATGTCTTCTGTGGCTCTGCACAAGCATTTTCTGTACTGTTGGAGGTTCCCAAAGTTTTGAGCCTTTTTTGCCATCCATAAAGCACATTGTATAACTTCTTAAAGGGCTCTATCTGTACAGAAAAGTAGGTCAAATTTCCTACTTAACTGCAAGTGAAGATAATATAAATGAAGATAATATAAATATTTAATATGACTTCTCTAAGACTTGCTGTTCTGGCACAACTGATCTGTTTCCTCTTGACAAGTGATAAAAGAAACCTTGCGAGGAAACAAGATTGGAAGGAGCTTCCTGAGTCATAAGGTCTGGATTTCTGATCTTTAAGACAGCGATATCATGCAGACTCAGTAGAAAATTTATTGAGCTCCCTCCTGAAGCCAGCTACATTTATTGCCACTGTGACTGTTATAGGACTTTTCCAGGTTGTATTTCTCAGGTGATTTGAAAGAAGACAGTGAGAAAATCTTTAACTCACATCTGGCATAACTGGAGTGCAGTGCTCTCCAAACCTATTTGGGGATTTTAATTGTCACTGATGACCAATGCCTTCTGTAATGGCACGGTACTGTGGTGTTTCTACTAAATTTAATTATGTAGGTCAGTAAGTAATTACTTTGTGATAATCTAGAGCAGAATTGCAACATCATCTTCGTTCAAAAAGGGTCGTCACTTACATGCCAGAAGTGAGGCTGGGTTCTGTCCTGGGGAAGGACATGTTACAGGGACATGGAATGATAGGACAAGGGGATAATGACTTCAAACTGAAAGAGGGCAGGTATAAATTAGGTATTAGAAAGAGTTTTTTTATTTTGGGAGTGGTGAGGCAGCAGCAAAGGGTGCCCAGAGAAGTTGTGAATGCTCCATCCCTGGAAGCATTCAAAGTCATTTTGTGAACATATAATAAAAGCATTGTTCCCTTAAGGAAGAGCAGCCATCACATTTGGGGAGTGAGGGTGTGTGTTTATTTTTTTTTTTTTAAGTGAACAGTCTTAGAGTGCTAAATATAGTTATTTAGCCCTCCTCAAGGATCAGGGGGTTTATTTCTTCTCTTTCTTTTCAGCTATATTCACCAAATTCTTATTTGTATTTTATTGCAGTTGTCTACCTTGTAGTTTTTCATCTGTCGTTCGTCATGTTTGTATGGTCCTATGGGAAAACAATTTTCACATCTCCTGCAACCCCCTCTAAAGAGGTAAATATAATGTTAGGAAAATGTCAATGCCTTTTTTATAAATAGCTGAACTGTTCTCAGTGATGAAATTTGTTTGCAGTACTGCATGATTCACCTTTCCCTTCTCATTGTCTGAAATAGAACAGCATGACAGTATATCATGAATGAAAATGATCAAGTTAGTCTTAAAATACCATATGCTTTGTGTCATGACATTTCCTTATATGAAATGTGTGATTAAATCATCGCAAGTTTGGCAGTCTTGTACAGTGCTATGCTATGAAGTAGCTTGCTTGAAACCTGAAATTTTTAAAACTGATAAATGAAATACAGTGACAACATTTTTATGTTTCCTTTTCGGGCAGTTTTTACCGTTGTTTGAGTAACAATGGGTAGTAATGCATTGTATACTTGTGACCTGGAGAACTGAAAGCGCTTATTAGTCAAGGGTTAAGATTTAGGAACACTGACACGTGACTACATAAAGCTTTATATAATAGCTAAAGAATGCATGATGACTGTAAGTTTTGTTTTGAAAAAAAACCATATTAATTCTAGTAAGCCTGAGATGGATTACCTTGTTTTCCATTTTCTCTAATGTGTGTGTATGTGAGGATTAAATACGGGCACTGAATTTAAAATACTGCACTTCTCTTCCTTGTTTTTACAAAGCTCTTAAACTGTCTAAACTGTTTGAGGCGTTGGTTGCTCTGTGGGGGTTGAATTTTTATTCTGTTTTCAGCAAGACTGACATTCAATGCTAATGTCAACCTTAAACATTCTTAAGGCAAGTTATTCCCATGCTCTGAAGAAAAGGCAAACACTGCTCTGTAGTGCTTAATTATGGCTTAGAGATCTGTATGTTAAAGATATAGAATATAAAGTGTAAAAAGCTAAACATTATTCTGCTGTTTAGCGAAGCAAAAAGTGTACGCGTAGCTGTTGAAGGGTCTGGGGCACAAGTCCTGTGAGGAGCAGCTGAGGGAGCTGGGGGTGTTCAGCCTGGAGAAAAGGAGGCTCAGGGGAGACCTTATCGCTCTCTGTAGCTGCCTGAAAGGAGGGTGCAGCCAGGTGGGGGTCGGCCTCTTCTGCCAGGTGACAGGACGAGTGGAAATGGACTCAAGTTGCACCAGGGGAAGTCTAGACTGGATATTAGGAAAAATCTCTCCACTTAAAGAAGAGGAAATTGTCACATGCACCGGAACAGCCTGCCCAGAGAAGAGGTTGTATCCCCATCCCTGGAGGTTTTAGAACATGTATAGATGTGGCATTTGGGGATGTGGTTTAGTGGTGGACTTGGCGGTGCTGGGTTTATGGATGGGCTTGATGACCTTAGATGTTTCCAACCTAAATGATTCTATGAATTGCTAAACCTAAAAATTCAAAGGGACTTGGCTTCAGGGTCATTTGGTTTTGCTTTTTCTGGGATGGTTTTGCAGGAAAATTGTAAAGTTAAGCAGGTTAACTTATTAAAATGTGGTTGAAATAGTGTTATTCTAGGTTTTATAGAGCTGTATCAACTGATACAGAGCTGCTCTTAATGCCAATGCCTAGTAACTTTTACTATCTGCTTGAATTCTTCATTAATAGCAAACTTATTCTGACAGTACTTTTCCTGTAGTTACAGTGATGATGTAGCAGGCTTTTTGTATTCAGCAAGTGAAAGGTATGGCTTGGGCATATGGCATGTAATGAATTTTTTGTATATTAACTGTGGAGATAGATTAGATTTAATAAAATTTTCTTCGACAACTAGCTTTAAATAAAAAAAAAAAAGGAAAAAAAAAGCTCTCCTACCATGACAACAAAAAACACAAAAAAATTTTAAAAAGCAAAAAACCAACCAAATTAAAAACCCAGCACCACTTTTTCTGTTTCTCGGCAAACCCCTTCTGTTCCTGTACTAGTGAGTAATTTATGCTGGTTACACTTAAAAACAAACATGACTTCAGAGTCTCTCCATTGTGTGAGAGTGTAAATGTATATATTTTTAGTAATTCAAATTGGCCATTCTTGCAAAACAAATAGCATCGTGTGATCTTACTATTGAACTAAAAAAAAGATTCTGCAGCTGCTGTCTTAGTGTAATCCCTGTACATTTGTCCTAAGAAAGAACAATCAGCATTATACAAGATCCAGAAAGAGGAAGGAAACAAAGGGATTCTTTCTGTTTTCAATAAGAACTGCTGGAACCTCATTGGGAATTCTGTTTGCTGTGTGGTAACAGACAACTTTTGATGTCTTTGAACATATCCTGCTATTGTCCTGAGAGACTGTGGTCTCATAGCCCTAATAAGTTCTGAAATTAGAACAGAAATGTAGCTTTTTGGAAAACCAAAATCCTATCCAAGATTTTTGGAGTAATACAATGTTGTTACGTGGACAGATTTAAAAAGTTTTAAATCTTGATATTGTGCTCCTTTTTTGTGCACTGGTAGTTTGTCTTGAAATGTCATCTACAGGGAGTACTCGTGTTTCTTGCAGCCTCTGCTTGATTGCAGGTCACAGAGCCCTGGGTCACCTGGCAGACTCACAAGGGTAGTAGGGATTAAGATGTACTGCACCACTGTTTGCTGGAATGATGCTTCACATCTGTCTTAAACTTTGGATGTGAGCGTCTCCAGTGTTCATGCTTGAATAAGTATCTATCCGTGTGAATAAATTTAAATAATGAGGTCAAACTCTTGGTGATGGCTGAAATGTTAAAGTTTAATTTCACCCTTTGCGTAGATTAATTCTAGTGTCTGGTTATTTAAAAGGGTATTATTAAACATGTTTCATGTTTCGCCCTTGAAGGGTGAGTAGGCTCAGTAACTGGGATGATACTATATGTGACAGGAGGCTCGAGTAGATTCCATGAGCTGTGAGGCATCTTGCTTGCATTCTGGGCTAGGAAATAGCACAGAGAAATTGCAGCAACGTCTTACTGCTTCCTCCTTGCTGCAAGTGGAGTCTTCATTGTTGCCTGCCAACTGACCGTGATCCAAAAGAGTAAAAAGTACAGGATGGGAGGAAAATCCATGTGAACTAATCATGCACATGTTTTTGGTAGGAAAATACGATCATACTAAACCACACTAAGCCAGTTTTTGTTCCAGCTGCACACACAGCATTTTCCACTCTCTACCATGAATGCTTTGTCTATGTGTGCTCATAAAGAGGGCTCTTGTAGTCCATGCAGGAAGCTCAGAGTTTAGAAGTGCTTTGGAACAGAAAAATACCAAAGAAAATAGTCATTTCAGCCCCTGCTGCACAGGGCCTTGTCAGCACGCTGGATTTTGTGGGGCTTACTGGTAAATACTGTTTCAGCAGATACCAAACTAAATGTTTCACAAATGAGTAAAAGCTCTCCAGGTTTTTCTGGTAAAGACTTACATTTCAGTGAGGTTTCAAGAGGAATGCTTGTCAGGCTTTACTCAAAATTGCAGCACATTCTCAAACTATACAGGCTTTGCTGAAGTTGCATTCAATATAACTTAAGAATTTTGAGACTAGAGTTGACTACTTCTAAGGTAAAATCCCAATTAAACTCTTCCAGCTTCTGTGCTGGAATTGTGAAGCATGCCACACCCTCTGCCTGCCTTTTTTCCCTCCCATCTGGTTTGTACCCCTCTCTATGTTAGAGAGGAAGTGGAATAAGAGAACTTCAGTGCCTTGTAGCAGCGAAGGACTGTTGCACCTTCCTCTTGTTTGCAGGTTACTTAATTACGCTTATCAGGAATTAATGGAAAGTTCACACCTTAAAGTTCACCCTGAGTCTCTGCATTCCCTTGTGTTGAAGAGAAAATATTATAGATAATAGTGCAGAGATAAAGATTATTTTCTTGAAAATACATCCATAAACTAAATACATCCAGAAGACATCCAGAAACGTAGGAGTTCTGAGGATCTCCTGTAATTCCTGTAGCATTCTTTTTTTAGTTTATGTGGTGCTTTTGGGTCAGTGGATGGGGGCACCCGAAGGGTCTTTTCCTTGGAAAACAAAGTAATAATTCATCTCTTCCCTCCTATCCATTTCCTCCATCCCTCCCAGTTCTGCTTGTCGAAAGCTGATAAAGAACAGTATGAAAAAGAAGAGAGGCCAGAATCCCAGCAGGAGATATTGAGAAGAGCTGCTAAAGACTTGCCTATCTATACGACAACAGCATCGAGAGGTAAGATATAAAGAGAATTCCATGCTCCTCAAGTTGCTGTTTATTCCTTTGTTACCATTGAATGAACAATATGTTAGGCAGATATTGCAAATGCCATAATGGTTTTTTGTTTGTCCTGGTGTTTAATCCCCTGAGAGAAACGACAGGCCTTTTTTTCTAGGGTTCTCAACATAAAGCCACTACTTGAAATTACAAAAAAATATCCTCTAGCGAGAAGAGAGATGACAGCAGGTTATGTCCAGCTGTGGCAATTAAAAATAAACACAGCAAAAAAATATAGCTTGAAGATGGCTTGAAATAGGGAAATTCAAATGTGTTGCTTAATTTTATAATCACTTTTATCCCCATTTAAACTTTTCTTTTTGAGCTGTTTTGGTTCAGCGTGAGAAGAAATGTACTTAAAATCTTAACATACTTTGGCAATTTAAAAACAAATAAATGTTATTTCATTCCCATCTGCAATTTAGTACAAATCTAGGTATGGACTATTTCTTGCTTTTAATATATGTAGACATTTTATTCCAATTTATAGATGAATGATCTGTGAAAGTGCTGTCTTGTGCATATGTATATACTTTAAAAATCTATGGCTTTTATATGTGTATATATCTTTTTTTCTTCCTTGAAACTAGCAACCCTGTAGAGTTTCCAAAACATAAGCTTCTCAGAATAACCACTGCCGAAGTTTACTGTGACTTTTCCAAACAAAGTCTAAGGGCACCTGGCTCTTTTGAATACAAGCCTCTATTTAAGAGAATCCCAGTCTTAATTTCCAGGAGTGGTCTGGGAAGCTGTTGCCAGCTCTTATCACTTCTGTTTAGCTGTAGGTGTTGGCTTTCCTCCTGCTTTCAAACTGAATGTGCTGATGTCTTATTTCCATTGAGAAAAACATGAAGGTCTATTTAAAAATGTCCAGGAAAGATGAGGAGGAACTGATTTACTGAACAGTCTGCTAGATCCTTGTTTGGTGAAGTGGATAGAGAAAGCCAGTGCAGAAGGTTGACTCGCTGAAAGAATGTAGCTTCACAATGAGATGCTTTAGTACCCTGTGCAGAGGTGAAAGGGGGATCGGTGCCAGAGGATGAAGGATGGGAAGACTTGAGAGTCAAAGAGTAAATGAAAATGGACTCAGTAGAGTAGTAATAGATTCTTTTGAATACTTTACTATGTTACATTTCTTTAAAAAAATCAAAACCACATATCATATGAAATTAGGCGCATCACAGTCTGTGAGAACAGGTGTGGCAGGGGAGGGCAGGAAACTCTTTTAAGATTCAGTTCATGTTAAGGGGGAAAGGTTTCATAAAATCAAATGAGTTCTACTGACCTGATCCTTGCACTTAAAATACAGCAATCAGATACTGTGATCGATGCCAGCTGATCAAACCTGACCGCTGCCACCACTGTTCTGCGTGTGACGTGTAAGTGTCTGAATCTGGAATTACAGATTTTCTCTTTCCTGCAATCATCACTTCAGTGTGTTCGTGCCTTCAGTGGGTCAGTTCCTTCCACTGGTGCAATATTATAGTGCGGACCTATCGTCTAAAGTGGCAGAACTTTTTAGGAAACCTGCTTTTTGCTTTGTAAAACAAAGCTTGTATTAAAAAATAAATAAATTAAAAAGTAAAAAATCGTAGATTGAAAGTAAAGAAAGATAGGTCGGAGATACCAGCACCAGCAAAACCTTATTATTGAACTGTTTCATTGTATCTTGTTTCTTTAGCTTTGAAATAGATGTGTTCTGCTAAAAACGTCTATCTCATAAATTCACAGTAGAATCACATGCCTTTAACATTTCAAAAACATCACTGCTACTCCCTATTTTCATTGTGAATCATCAGAGGAATCTGCACAGGCACTGAAGGCTGAGGCTATGCATGAGATTTAAGTAGGCTGAGCTTGAGGAAATCTCGTTAACTAAAGAACCTATTACACATCTTCTAGCTAAAATCAAATTTGTTAGCAAATACAATGAACGTCTCTGTGTCTGAAATGTCTAGTATTTGTCTTTACATTAAAACTGGATTTTAATGGCATGTGAACTATTCAAATTGCCTTTTGTGCTGTTTCCTCCATTAGGTTAAAAAAAAAGGCAAGCAGCAAACAAAATGGTAGCAAAAATAGCCCTAAGATAGACTCAGTTGAAGTGAATGCCAGGTTAACGCACCTTATCCACACAACCCTGAAAGATCCTTTGGATTTGTTTTCTCTGCATGCACATAAAACTAGTGTGCCTTAATGAACCGGTACATGGTGTTGCTCAGTAATGCTCCCCATGCTAATTTGAGAAACTCTCCTCATAATTCTTCTGAATCTCAATTAGTCCTTCAGGGTGGAAGAACAGCTACTCTAATATAGAGAATTGGTATGATTGAGAAGGGCTTGAAAAAGATGTAGTAGGGCAAAATACTTGAAAAAAATCAATCATTAAAAAACAACACCCAAAGCTGTAGAAGCTAAAGTTACAGGTCTTAGAAAGAATATGTATTTTTTGTCTTAACTTGCTGGAAATTCTCTCTTTCAGATGTGTATTAAAAATGGACCACCACTGTCCATGGTAAGTTTATTTTAAAAAAAAAAAAATGGTATAAGAGTGATGCTGCTTCAAAAATGTACTTCTGAAGTAAATCTTGATTCTCACAGAAGTTCTTTAACATATGGGAATAAATCTTGTTCCTAATGTGTGTTGGAGCGTAGAGTTGTAAGTCTGATCATCCAGACTCTGCAGTTTCTCCCTGTATAGAGAAACCTTGGCATTAACAAGACCTGTGAGCAAAGGCATTTCTTTCTTTTGTTTACTCTATTGGTGTTAGCAGGAAAGGAGATATCCACTGCAATGGAAGAGTCATTTCTCAGTTCGAGGTGATATGTATGACCCACTCAGACAGACTTTTCTACAGTTTTTTTCACTGGTAGTCAATAAAAATATTATCTGCTATCACTGTGAAAAACATTCCTGCCAGTAGTTGACTTAGGGGTGGTTTTGTAACCAAGGCAGCATCCACTGAAATTGCTGGCAATGAGGTTCACGTTACTTTCTGTGGTGACTACAGTTAGTTTGTAGTGGGAATTGCTTCCTGTATGGACTGTCTGTATTGTAACGCTTTGCCAGCTCATGTCCTGTCCTACAGAAACATGGGGGCCAAAATTTTTGTTAGAGGCCCAGAATATTCAGCCTGAGAAATTTCCTTCAAAATAGTGGCTTAAAATGCTTCTGAAACAGTAGAGCCAGAAAGTTTTGGACATTCCATTGACATCATACACATTTTGCTCTGCAAAAGCTGAATGTATTGTGGGTTTTTTGTTTGTTTAATTTTTTTTATACCTTAGTAACGTTTTTCTCTTTCCCCTCCTTCTAGGGTGAATAATTGTGTGGGATTTTCTAACTACAAATTCTTCCTCCTGTTTTTAATGTATTCCTTACTGTACTGTTTGTTTGTTGCTGCTACAGTCTTGCAGTACTTCATAAAGTTTTGGACAGTAAGTTCTAAGGCTTTTTTTGGTTGTTGTTCATTTGTTTAATCCTGCATGTGTTATTAGAGGCTACATCAGCATGTTGTCACTCACCATTTACTCTGTTCTGTGGTTCACTGTCATTAATGACATCAATCAAAGTGACTGAAGCAGGAGAACCTTATGAATTTTGATGAATTAAATGTATTACACTGTCCGAGATGAGTAACGGGGGAAGGAGTTTTGATGAAGACAGTGTGCAATTTCTCTGCTCCATCAAAATTGAGTGGCACAGCTCAGGTTTTTATGAGACTATGGGATACAGATATGTACGTAAAGAAAGAACTGGCCATATCAAACAATTATATATGAGTGTGTGTATATATATACAAACCTGATAATTGGAAATATAAATAACAATTTTGTATCTTCCCAGACTTGTCTATGGATAACCTGCAGCCAGATAAGGCAAATTAATTTGTTGGGAATTGTCTGAGCTCTGTTTTGGAGTCCCTACATAGGCATGTCTGAACTTCATATTAGTGGCTTTTATGATCTGGTATGACTATAATGCTAAGATGTGTACAGTGTGAATGCTTGCAACATCTTCCTTGCAACTGTTATCAGTTGTCAAACAGTTAATACACATGCACGCATATGTTTAATAACATTTATGTGAAGGCAGCAATCCTTGTATGTCAGTGTCAAATTGCTCTTATCAGTTTTGTTCCAACCACATTCCAGGCTGAATAGAGTGCCTTCTGTGGTTGTTCCCTTTCATCTACAGAAACTTGTAGTGTGCCTTCCTATCTCTAGGCTGAAGTGTTAGTGGCAGAATTCCCCTAATCCATTAATGAGCATGCAAAAAATTGCCACAAGTGGAAGGGTCTCAATCACATCTTTGGGTAAATAAAACTATGTATTTCTTAGATGCTGGCTGCTGTCAGAGGAACTGGGAGAAGTAGTAATTATCTGCAGCAGTAGATACTGATAGTTGCTTTATTGGAGCAAAAGGTTGCTGCCATGTCAGGGTAAGAGAAGCTTGATCATGTATTCAAAATAGCTGTACTTTGAGAGCGTTGGCGTTAGGAAAGATAAATGGTGCAAAAAAGTTTGTTTTCATCTAAACTTGTGGATTTGATCTGCCAAAGCACTGCATTGCTCTTAACCTGTCAGTTCTGTATAGCAGCCTGTCACTGAAGAGCAAAGAACCATGTGGGAATTGAGCTGTCAGTACTGTGAGATGAAAGCCATGAATGTGTTTATCAGTCATAGCTGGTTCTTAAAAGATATGTCAAATTAAATGGTCTGATTCTGCTGTTCAGTCTTGCTTGGCTGTAAATAGTTAAATTTTCAATCTGTGAATGTACCATTTCCAAACATCTGCCTGGCTGCTTTCCAGTGCTTTGTACTCAATTTCTAAGGAAACTGTGGATGGGCTCTTACATTTTTACCAGTCAGTGCTTAAGCAAAAAAAAGACAAAAGAATTTGCTTTGTTACCTTACCTTATAATGATTATTGCAACAAAAAAAGGCCACAGGACAACTGACTACAGTGAACAAACGTTTAATACCAACATTTGCAGCAAGACTCTTCCAAAGCTCATCGGACACAATGTTGAAGTGGACTCTTGAGCAGAGGAAGTAAACTTAAGAGGAATTATTTTTTTTATTATTAATTCAGTTGTTAAAAATGCTTCCTGCAAGAATGGGCTACTTCTGAAATGTAACAATAGACAATGTAGTTGTGTACTTGCTTTCAATTCTGGATACTTCCAAGACAGAATCTGGCGATGCCCTGATCTTATCAGTAGAATAAGTGTCTGACTCACTTTCTTCATATTAAGTCACCCACCTCACAAAGCTAAGACTCTTCTGATCTTATAACTGACTTATTAAAGTACATTTCCAGAAAGAGGTGGCAGCTCCGTAATCACATAGGCTTGCAAATTTGCCTATGTCTCTTGTACATAAGCTTTTAGGCAAGTGCTCTCTTAGAAGGTTCTCTCTACATTTGTATGCAAAACAAAGCAGAATGCTGCTGACATGTGCTGGCTGTAGACTGCTTCAGTATATTGCTAATGCTCAGCTTTGTCTGCTACAGCACCAGACAGATTGCTGTTTGGACATTTTCTCTTGAGGCTGTCTAGATGCACAGAACCACTGAATATTTTGAGTTGGAAGGGACCCTCAAGGATCATCAAGTCCAACTCTTCCTTAAATGGCCCATATGGGGATTAAAAACCGACAAGCTTGGTGTTACTAGCACCATGCGCTAAAACTGAGCAAATTAATGTAATGTCGACCCCCCCCCAAAGCTTGACTATAGGAAATGTTACAGTATACCTTCAGAAGGTAGTGCTTATTTTTTGCATCCTTACAGATGTTTTTCAGAGACTGTGCAACAAACTGCTGGATGTATCCCAGTGTTGGAAAGAAGTATGGACTGCTTCTTGGGGAATGTAGTCTGGGGGAAGAATTTGTAATGAGGTTGTGGAGGTGTATGTGCTAGCTAGACAAATGTAGCAATCCATTGTTTGCACTGTTGATAATACTTGCATAGAGACATGATGCTCCTACACAGATACTTGGAAACATTGTGAGACATGCACACCTACCAAATTCTTCTGTTGAAGAAAGCCTTTGTGTTTCTCACTTGCACGTGCAAGACTTTTACGCAGCACATTTCGTGCTCTGTGCAGAAGTGCTGGAGAAAGGCCTTGATTCTGTGCCTACAGTAGTGGAACAACTACCCTGGCTGGAAATGTTGACCACAGCCTTGCACCCTGATGCTGATGTTAAAATCTGGTTTGTAGATCAAGGGAATGTAACTGATTATTTATACATGTGACTACTTTTTCTATACTCATGACATCTTTATTTCTACCTCAGAGATTGTTAAAGATAAAATGTCAATTTAATCAGATGTGTTTGACACAAACACTAGCACTGGCTAGACACCCAGTGCTTGATGCCTTATTTAGACAGTGCATGGTGGTGCTTCCCAGCTTATATTTGTGTCTACTCTTATTCTTGCTGCACTGCCACCTCCTTGGAACCATTATGTTTTCCAGTCATTTTCAGTGTCTTTCACTGTCCTCCAAATTAGTTTTCAATCCTGAGTATAGCTAAATAAAGGATGTGATACATCTACTGGGTCGATGGCACCTGCTTCTGCAAAATTTTGGTTGTATTAACAATGGGAGAGTAAAAAAAAGGAGTGGTTCCACCTCATTAGCTGGAACTCATTCCTCTTGCCTATTCGAAGGATGTAGACCAGATCTGAGATTTTTTCAAAGATTAGGCTAGACCGTCTACTGAAAAATGAGGAACAAATCAAGCTCAGACAGCACTTTTTAATTTGAGGGATTTTATGACTTGATACCAGTCAAATGACTGTGGAGGAGTTTGTAGGGAACTCTTGAATAGTGACTGGCTTCAGCCTATTGTGTGCTAAGGAGTCTAGGTTGTGTTGTGCAAATTACTTCCTTTTGTAAACTCTGCAGCTCTCTCACCTGCAAGTCTGAGGGACATTATGCTGCTGATCATAGTGATCTTAAATAACCGGTGTCTGAAGTTTCACTCTCTTTTCACATGCGGGGGGCATGTGGACTGCTGCTAGAACACCACTGTGAATAAGCTTGTTATACACATTCAAAGACTGCATGCTTCTCTCCGGTAAAGAATTGGCCTTCTTTGAAAGATGCATCAGATCTGCAACTGTCATTCAAGAAGTTACAAGCAGTGGCCAGAACTGGGTAGTCAGAAGAGGTAAATGCTCCCTGGGGATCATGCAGATTAATCATGCATAGTTCAAAAAAATCCTCCAGGTTATAGAGCTGCTGGTTTAGGAAGATGCAAGTGAAATGAACTTAGATTTTTCTGACCCTCATAAAACACAAAGACTAAGCTGTTGCTGCAGTAAAGTCCTGAGAATTCCTTGTAGAGAATTATTTTGTTTAAATAAGTAATTTCAAAAGAGTCGTAGGAATTCAAGTTACAAAAATCAGTTGGGCAGTTGGGGAACACTGCAGTGTGCGCTGAGGTAGGAGGAGTTATTATTGCATGGACATGAAGCTAAGGAATAAGCAGCAACTGGAGTATTTCGCTAGGCTGGGTTTCAGTGGATCACAAAACACAACATATCCCCACTGCAGGTGGAAGAGGGACTGTTGCACATTATGTCAGTAAATAAGTAATTAAATGGCCAGTAAAAAGGAAGGTGAACTTAAAGTTTAGAGAGCTGGACTCTGCTTGTCGTTTGCTTACTGTTGAATTACCTGATGGCAGCCAGTACTTTTGAAAATACTGTATATATCTGCCTGACTCTGATGTAGATCCTTAGGCTCTCCCTAAGCTTTTTGCACATATTATTGTAATTTCAAAGCCATACATCTTGCCTACAGCAGATCAGTTAAGTGCTAGCATATTAGTCAAGATACCGCTCTTTAGGTATAAATTTTGGAATTTAAAAGCTAATTTGAACCACGCTTTCCTGTTTCTTCCTTTGCTTTCTCAAGGACTGGTTCAGTTTCAGGTGTTGTATTGAAGATAATCCTACAAACTGCTCTGTATTGAAGGAAATTAGGAAGAAGATAAACTGTACTGATTTGTTATCTGATCTTTTATAAATGAAGAAAATTGTGCAAAGAATGGCAATTTATTTTTTATGGTTTTGGCTGAAACTACATCTAATGATAATGGATATGCTCTGAAGTGAGAAAGATTTTGCAATTAATAAACCATTTCTTTATACCTCAGCAGTATTCTGAGTTTTTCAGACCTTTGTGAATGGTTTCATCATACAGAATATTCACATGAACCCTGCTTGGGATGGAAGAAACTAGCAGAGAGGGAAACTGGTATAGTCAGGCTGTCCAAGCTGAGCAACCGCTTGAAAGTGATCCAGTCATAATCTGAATTCCAATACTTCTGTGCTTCAGTAGAAAATTTCATGCCTTGGAAGTTAGTAGTGGGATCTTGCGTACTTCTGTTTTCTTGGAGAACAGGACCTAAAGCTGCTGGTGTGCTTTGGAAATTGGCACATCCAAGAGCACATTTGCACACCAACCTCTTTCTTCTTAACAAGGCCTGTGCTATTTTCAAACACTGTCTTAACATAATACTAGTGTTTAATAAATTGTCTTTCTTTGCACAAAGCTTTGCCACAGGAAAGCTGCAGAGAATTGTCCAAAGGTAAAATCCAATATTGTTGTCATTATTTAAATATTGTTCCTACTACAGTTTTTCTAGTCCAGTCATTCATGGCAGGTATTTACATCATCACAGAAGGAAGGAGACTAGTAATCTGTTGTCTATAAATATCAGCCATGTACAGGGAAATGGATATACCGATGTGCACTTGATCTTAATTGAAATGTGTTTTAGCTTAAAAAAGAAAGTCAGCCATAGAGAAATGGGCGTACTGAATGCACTAATGGAAAAAGTAATGGCAGTAATGCCAAGTAAATAGCTGCGTAAAAATAGCCTCTCTGCTTTCATAATGTTGTTAAAGGTCAAATGCTTGAAAGTGCTGTGATTTTGAGGATATAGATTTGGAATTGTGTTCTTACAAATCCCATTGGCCTTTTGAAAGTGGAAGTCTAAAAATAGTTCGGGGTGGAATCGACAATCTGATCTGGGTGGGGGTTGGTTTCTTTATCGTGGTTATATTGAAATTGCTGTTTTTCACATAGGTTTCTGGTGATTCGCTTCTACCTGGTCAGACATGGCAAATTTGTTTTGCTAGGTACATGCTGGTTGTTGCTTAAACATTAGAGGTCATCAAAAATTGAAGATCTATCCCATGTCTAAGATTTATTCATGACAACCATTTCCCTTTTACATTCATTTACCAGCTGAGAATTAGGTTCAGTATTACTACCTTGTGGCAGGAATTGTACTTTTTTCCTCTTCAGAGGAGGTGACTTTGGACATATTTTCCCCATGTCTCTTTGGCTGTGGCTGCACAGTTAACATCTTCTGGTACAGAAAACGCTTTGCCTTGCCCCCTACTGTGCATTTGAAAACCACGAATGAACATGTGCACTCACAGTTACTAAACATGGGGGAAGGGGTACCCATGAGATTTAAATGCAGTTGTTTTCCAGTTTAATGAGATATGAAAGGAAAGCTGGGCTGCTGCTTTTCTTTTGTGTCAAAAACTGAGGTGAAAGATCTATAGCGGTCTGGGTGTGGCAGGAAATGTTCAGCAACAATACTGCCTTAGTTGCTAGGAAGTGTTAACATATTAATCTCTTTCTCTCTTTCTCCCCAGAATGAATTGCCAGATACCCATGCAAAGTTCCACGTACTATTCCTTTTCTTTGTGGCAGCCATGTTCTTCATCAGCATCCTGTCACTCTTCAGCTACCACTGCTGGCTAGTTGGCAAAAACAGATCAACTATAGGTCAGTTCATTGGGATATGGAACTTTTCCTTGTCCAGAAAAATGACAATTCAGTGAGAATATGAAGCCGACATAATATGTCATCACATAGAAATAGATTTTTTCAATACTATGCAATGCAAAGCATATTTGATGGAAGTAATTAAAGGTGAAACAAATGGGAAAATGAAGCCTGTGGGGGAGTCCTCTGCGGGAGCCAAGCATTCAGATTCATGATGGCTGTTCATTTCTTTTGTTTGTATTTTTGAGACCTCTGAGGTACCATGCAATTTTTTTTGTGTTTTTAAAGTGTGAAGTATGTAATCCAATTGCTACTTGCCACTCTGTTCTAATACTTTGAGTAGCTGGGTAGCCTCTACCAAGTCAGAGGCTTTGCTGTACATGAACATGCACTACATTTTGAACTAGATACAAACGAGTATTCATAAATCCTGTGAAAGAAAACTGACTTTATAGTTAGGCAGTGGCTTGTAAAAGTGCGATTAAAATGAAAACACTGATGTACATTTCCTAGATAGTAGGAGGTTCCCATAATTTTATGCCTAAACATTTTAAATGGCATTGATCGGCATAACCAAGCTATGTGCATTTAATTAAAATATTTGAAGTTCTTGCTAGGAAACACTTGAGAGTGTTTTTTGCAATGTATGGGGGTACAGGGACTGATGAGTATTTCTACAACTGAGTAAGTCAAAATCTTATGTCTTTCATCGGAATTTAAATTTCTATCCTCAAAAATAAGTGGGTTAATTAAAAGTAAAATAATTTTCAGCTAGAAATAAAATTTTTGCTAGAATTTTTTGATTGGTTGACAGGAGATTACTTGAATTCTTTTTCTTTTGACATATGTACAGGTAAGCACTATTCACAGTCTCTTTTTAACTTTGAAGAAAACTTCAACATATTCCGTACCCAAAAGTCAGTAGTCATAATTGGCAACACAGTACTTTATCTCCTTTCTGGATTGTGGTCATAAAAAGACAAGATATTGGTATGGAGGGAGAGCAGTGAGTCCTCTCAGTTCTTGGCCAAGGGTGTAACTGGACTGAGTAGAAAAATGGTGGTGGTTTGCTATAGTTCATGCTATGTCTGTTTCTAATGTAATAGATTTCATTTTCCTCTGATAGCACAGGATGCTCTTAATTCATCTTCCTAGTTTGGCAGATGTGGAAAAACCTCTTCTGTATGGGCTTAGGTCCAGCAGTGCGTATGGTAAATTACTCCTATAAGGGAAAGTCTTCTGCCCAAAGAAGGCTGAAGAGAGAGCAAGTCACCAAGGAATAAGGGATGTGTGTGGTTATCTTTGGCTTGCTGATGGCACTTAGCTTTGTCTCAGACTTCGTTAAATGTAAAGAGAAAAAGTTGATAAGGTGACTGTTCTGCTTACCTGATTTTCTTATTTTTCACTAACCCTGTGATTTTTTTTCTCTGATTACTTGAGATTATCTTTTCTTTTTTTTCCCCATAATATACATCAAGGTCACGTCACTTTGCCCAAAACTGGTTCCACAGCAGAGAAGTTTTAGTTTGTTTCTTCATGTTCTTTGACTCCTTACTGGTTTAAGGAATTGCATGTTTTTATTTTACAGAAACATTCCGTGCACCCACATTTCGAAACGGTCCTGATAAAAATGGCTTTTCTCTTGGATGCAGCAAAAATCTAAGGGAGGTTTTTGGAGATGAAAAGAAGTATTGGTTACTCCCTATCTTTACCAGGTATTCAGTCTGAACAGTAATGAATTAAGGAATGAATTGATTCCATGACTTCCACCTTGCTTCCCTTTCTACTGAAAAATAAAGCACAGCTGAAAAGCCAACTTGTATATCCAGTACAATAAATATTGGTGCAGGGAAAATGTGCAAAACAATCAAACTCCATACAGGGTTTTCATTCAAAGACAGCAAGCTTGTTGACAAGAGCCTTTTAAATGCAGAAGTTTGGAAAGCTTTGAGAAGTGTATTGCAAAAATTGTACACCTTTTGGTCGTAGTCTCAGTGATTATAGAGCAGAAATCAGCAACTCAGAGATCAAACAGCTGCGTCACAACAACATCAATTCAAAAACACCCTCTCTTGCCCCTGGAAAAACTTGACAGCTTTCCTTTTGCTGTAGATGACACTTTAGGAATCAAAAGCCATCTAAGAAAGTGCATCTAAATAAGCAACAGAGGAGGAAAAAAACTGATGAAAAATGCTCTATTTAAAGTGCCAGTTGTGCCAGCATTAGGGAGTTGCAGACAAGCCTGATGAAGCAAGACTGACATGCTGCCCGCTCCCACCACTACCAGACTTCTGCAAAATGAAGTAGGAACTGTGTTTCAACACTGCTCTTGGGGGGCTGTGTGTCAGGTACAAATGTTGCTGAACCTGTTTGGGAAGCTGAGGTCCGGTATCAAACAGCAGAGGTAATACCAGCAGCTTAAGCTGACTCAGCTCTTTGCTCAACTACTATGTGATTAAAGACAGAAGCTCCACTGTAGATGGCTCGATCTGTTTTGCTACCATATTTTATCCTGATAAACTTTAAAAGACGGCTTAGGTAATTTCAAATTATGGGTGAAGGGGAAAGCATGGACACCAGAATGTTACTTATGATACAGCTTCTGAGGTTGTAAATACCAGAGAGTCTTACCATGTGTGCATGCTGGTTTGGGAGAAGATATGCGCTACGGTCTACTGAAATACATCCATGTTTCTGAAATCCACAGACTTGTGCTGTGCACAGCAATCCATACTCAGTGATAAGGTGGGAATCAATTGAGCTCCAAGATTTAATTAACTGATCATTTGATTTAGTGGTAGAAATGCCTTGCTAAAGTCTGGAGTTCAGCATTGTGCTCAGCTAATTGACTTGAGCCTGTAGTCTTTGCCTCTTTCGTGGGTCCTTGATCAGTTCATTTAAGTCAGCTACTGATAGTGATGTGAGTCTCTGTTTCTCGTTTAGTTTGGGTGATGGATGTAATTTCCCAACTCGTTTGGTGATTATGGATCCAGAGCAACTTGCAGTCTCCAGCCAAAATGAACCTGCCAAAAGGTACCTATAGCACTTAAAATACTGATTTTTGTACTGTTTAGTACTTAGCTAAAGAAAAAAAATTTGTTTCCAAGTTAGTTTTTTAGTTCTTTATGCTTCTTGTCATCTTCAGAGTATGTTTGTTAGTCTTCAGTGAAGGACAGAATGGATTAAGACTGAAAATTTGACTGTGTCTTGGTTTTGTTGTGACAGAGGATAGGGCTCTAATACAGACATAAGAGATAATAAGTAATACAAAGATAATACAGTAATACAGAAAGTAAGAGAGCTTACTGGCTCTTAACAATAATCAAAAAAGTCCTAAGGACGACTGAATAATTGTCCATGGGAAAAAAAATGTTCTGTTTATTTGTTTGTTTGGGGGGTTTTTTGTGAAAGGCAAGGTATTATTTGTATTTCATCTTCCCCAGCATGCTTAAACAAGTAGTACTGAGACAGTGTGCAAGAGAATTAGATCTCTCATTACTTTTTGTCCCTCCCAAACTTGCACATTTTATATTTTCAATGTATTTTCAAAGAGACAAGAGTCTCTGTGTGCAGTTTCTGGGGGTGTTTACAATTGCCACTTTAGAAGTCTTCTGCATCGTTTGGTGAATTTGTAAGCTGAAGGTTGTTGCCAACAGCAGTCACCTGAGTTACCAGATAGTAGAGGATTCAAAGGCAGTACAGAGAAGAAGTTGCTTCCAGTGCAACATAACCTGTGGAATTTACACAAGAACAGAACCCTTGTCCAAACAACAAAGTATCCTTTTACCTTCAGAAGATTGTTCAGAAGAAGGCCCTGGCATTTGCATGGGATAAGATGGCATTTCGCTGCTCTTCCAGATGGAACTACGTAGGTTTTCTTTTTAGCTGTGTGCCATTTCTTACGTACCAATCTGTAGGTTTTTTCCATTAGAAGTGAGTGGCCTGTGTCAGGTAGGGGTTTATTTTAGACTGATGACTGGAACAAGCCTGTAGAGGAATTAGAGTTGGGGGCAGGCGGCCATTTCCAGTTGGCACTGTAGGGTTTTTTGTTCTTAGCTTTGCTTTTAAGTAATTTCACTATTCTAGAAATGTCTGAAGCAGCTACTAGTATTACAGGATTCCTGTTGACTTTGCTTACTTTTCAGTTCTGTAGCCAATCAGTCCTTTCCTACTCGACCACTCAGTGAATCACAAAATCGGTTGCTATCCGGTGATTGTCAGTGGGTGGAAACTGGCCCTGAAGAGGAAAATGTGAAATCAGGTACTGGTTTTGTTTGTGGTTCAGTTTTCCTTTATTATTTTTTTAATTAAATAATTTTTTTATTTGGCACCTAGAAAGTCCTTAGGGAATTAGCTGGAGTGATATAGAATAAAATGTGTTCCATAGAATCAAGTCAGGATATTTAGAACTTAAAACTAACTTGCATCCCGTGTTCTGCTCCAAAATTAGTTATTGTGTTAAGGTAGTGGATGGTAGCTGAACAGATAATTCTTACTTTTGCACTTCCGTTCTGAGATTTGGGGTCTTTTATGTTTGATTAGGGGGAAGAAAATATTTTTGTAAAGTAGGCACAACACGGTCACTGTGCTTTCTGGTTTGAAATCTCTGTTATTTGTTATGCAAATGTGCAAAAACACATAATTGAGATTCTTTCACGTTCTAGGTGCAAAAAAGCATATTATAGTTTCATTGGAAAGCTGATCTCAGCTAATTACTAACCAACCATCTCAGTGAGAAACAGGTAAGACTAACATAATTGATTGCTGTTTCTGTACATGTATGAATAAAACTGGCATCTTGAAGTCAAAAATGAACTAGTCATGGAATGCAGAGGAGTCATCTGATGTTGGATGAGTAATAGCAAAGTCTAAACAAAAGTCAGAATGGCTGTTGAGAAGCCAAGAATGGGAGTAATGCTGTAGTGCAGGAAACATGGGCTGGCTAGGCCTGGGATGAGTCAGATTAATCCTGTAATTTAGATTAAGTGGGTCGTGCTGGATTTATTACCTGACCAGGGAAAAGAATCTGATGCTAAATGCAATTCTGAGATGAAATGCTGTCTTGAGGAAGAGCTCCTTAAATGTCTTTTTCTTAATCATACATTGGTGGGCCATGTTCTGCTCTTTAGGAAGCTGCCTGTACACGAGGAAGGAAGGTCAGTAACTGAAAACAGGTATCTGCATACAGACTGCTCTGTCTCATTTGGAATTGACATTGATCTTCTGGTGTTTTTTGCATTAAAGTGCCCTGCATGCACTTTGCATTTAGGAAATACAGTGAGTGCTGGGGCATATATGAAACTTCTCTTGGTGTATTTCCAATGACTAAATTAGACTTCTTTTGTATTGACTTTCTACTGTGGTGAGCTTATAAGCTCCCATTAAGTTTTTCTGTCTGGAAGAGAAACAAATCTTATTTGGTCAACTAACAGCTGTAGAAGCTAGAGCTGAGCCATTACCCCCTGCCTCTTTGTTTTGTTTTGTTGTTGTGGGTTTTTAGGGGGGGGATGTTTTTACAAGTAATTCACATTTTTATCAGAAATAAAACACTACATTTGAATTTGCTAAACTCAGTAATTTTAGGATTTTTTTTTCCTTCCCTTTTATTTTTGCGGAGCCTTCTGACCTAAAATTATAGTTTTGGGAGGGGGTTGGTTTGTTTTCAAGGGAAAAATAATCTTTCCAAAAGGCCTTTGTAGGTGATGGTCTGATGCTTGGGCTGATGTTGGTCAGATTGCTCGGTGTAAACTCATACAAAACCAAGATTAGACTAATTAGTTAGGACTTCTAAAAAACCCACTCAACCATGACGACTTACCAATGGTAAGTTTCCCCTTTCCAGCTTTTCTTGATGCTATATAAATGTGCAAAAGAATATCCCAAGCAAGAGGTTCATTTCAGCCTCCAGCTATATAAAACCTAATCTGATCTAAATAGGTTACAAAGGCTTTTCTATTCTTCATGGAGCGGAATAGAAGTTTCTGAGAGCAGCTCATCCCAGCAGCCTTTGATAGGGTATTATAGAAAGGTCTTAATCTTTCTTTCCACTGACCTAGAGAGGGAGCATAGGTGACCGTCTTTAGCTAGACAATTAATTGGTAATAGTATGAGATTAATTTCTTTTCTGTCTTCTCTCACTTCCTAAAGTGAGGCCGGATTTAATAAAGAATTTGTACTTTGTGTTACCCTTGCCCAAACTACACTAGGTTTAAAAGTTCTATAAATAAAACGCATAATTGCACCCAATGCAAAAGCACTTGGGTATGTGTTACCTCAAATTAACTCAGTAACACAGTGTTTGAACCATTCTGAGTTCAGTTGGATTTGATCACAGTTTAGGCCAAGATGGTTAATTCCAGCACTGCATTTCTAAGCAACTATACAGTAGCTGTGAGATCCAGCATCTGTTCAATGCACTTCCATAATACCCTGTAACAAGCCAAGAGTTGTCTTTTCAAAATTTGGGCCCGTAACACACAGCAGAAGGAAAATCATGGCTTGTTCTAGTGTACAGAGCTTGATTTGCAGGAGAAGGCCAGTCCTACAGCCTCGTCTCAGCAAATACCATTTGTGTCCTCACATCTATCAATTTATTTCAAAAATTGAATTGCCAGTCAGGGATTCAGGATACTTTTGATGCAGATGAGTGGCGATGGATTGATGTTCTTAGCGCTGGTAAGTGTCTGAAACATCAGAAATGCAAAACAAAAGCCCACACCTCCCAGAAGGCTATTTCTGAGTTGAAAGTGCCTTAACTACTTAGCTTAATCAGAAGTCTGTAAATCATATTTCCCAGGTGTATTTGTGTAATGCACTATGATGTGTTTTTTTCAAAGCTAACTGGATAATTCCATTAATTACCTTTTTTTGTTTCATTAGGTTTCTGCAACACATTTTGAGCTTGAATATTACTTTTGTTTGGAAGAAGCTGAGCAGGAAAAAATGGAACATGAACATTTTAGGAAGAGACAAGAAATTCAAGTTTCTGCACAGTACAATGGATTCTTGTAAGCACTATTGCAGAGCAGGGAAGTTAAGACAGATGCCTTAAGATTCTTAATGTGCATTTATGCAACACTGAATTATATACTGTTACCAAAGGGCCAGATCCAGAAGTGCCCTGCTTGGATGCACAAGGTCCAGAGTGGGAACTATGCATTTCTTTTATGCTGCAGTGGTGGGGGTAGATTGCAGAGATTCCTACCTCCTCACGGGCAAACTTCATACCTTAGGCACTGCAGAAGTCACTTCCATAGCAGGTCTCCAGAGTACAGAAGGAAAGAAAAAAGGAAAAGGAAGGAAAAAAAAAAACCCAGAAGTCAGCCTAGAGCATGGTCAGCACGATTGAAGTGGGAGTATACATAGTTCAGATGCCAGGTGATGGGGAAGGGACTGGATGATGTCTTTTCTTCTCTTCCTATTAACCAGTCTACCCCATGATCACAGCTCTCCAAGTCTTTTGGGACTGAGGGTTCCTTCTACTAGCTGTGCTTTGGAGCAAGGCAATGCCAACAACATAAAAGCCTTTAACCTGGATGTTGCTTTTTTCTATAGGATTGACCTTCCTCATCATTTTAACTCAATTTATTTAACCATACCAAGGACAGAGCTCAAAGAAGAAAACTTGGGGTTTAGTTGAAAAAAAACATGGATTATTACTTTCCAACAATTGTCAGTCAGCATACAAGGAAAAGGCAGTGCAAAACAGAATTAACAGTTACTATATTTTCTGTTACTGCTTGCTCTGTTCTGTGTAAGGCAGCAACAAAATGGTAAAGTACCCTGAGAAAAATCATATTGTAGCTGTGTGTTGCTAGAAAACAGAGCCAGCAGAGTACTGTTTTTTCCATTGGTCTTCATGGTTTATAAATACTGTTTTATACTTTTGTTTTATCTTTTTAATAAAGGCACAAGGTTTTATTGGTTCTAAAAGATAAGTATCAGGTACTTAAGGGAAGATTAGTGTTGGATCATAGATCTGTGTTAGCACACTGAAAAATTGCATCTTTTAGTCTCCCACTTTCAAGTCCATTTTAAGTGATGCTGAAATTGGTAACAACTGATAGCTTTGTGCAGCAATGTACTGTTCACGAAAGGCAAAATGTGTTTCCTGTGTGAGGAATCAAGTCTATCCCATCCTTAGCTCAAGACCTACAGCAAACCACATGGCTTTTCTTTTCCTCACTCCTCTACAGAAAAGACTGCTAACACATCTTTGGTTGGTATTGGAATTTTGCGCCTGGAAAAAGTGAGAAATACTATTTTTCTGTCTGTAAGTTTTCTGATGTTTAGCTGATGCTGATTACAAATAGACATGAGCCCTCTTGATACAGACTGAAGGTAGTAGTCAAATTGATGATCTAGTCCAAAAGAACCTGTTTGGTTGTCTCCCAGACTGATTGCTACTTGAGTTAAATATGTTTGTGATGGAAATACTAAGGTATCAAATATACTGTAAGGTTTAAAATAAGTATTTTTTGTCTTTGGATATAATAAATTTTTATTAAATATTAATCTTGACAAACAAGAACTCTTTGAGAACCTATGAACATGATTTCACTCTTGGATGTTCTTGAGACAGAAGCAATGGTCCAAAATTGCATGTTTTATAAAAGTTGCAGAATGTTTCTTTAAACTTTGTACAAGAAATTTTTCATTTGCTAATTCCAAAACTTACAAAAACATTTGCTACACATTGATCTGAAAAAGTTTAGCATTTTCTTCTCAAATGTTATGTGAGAAATGCCCATCTTAACATAAGCTCTCAGCAGTATTGCACCAGCAAAATTTTTTGGGGAAGATAACAGAGAAGGAAGAATGCATGTTCAAATGGCTTGTTCTGAATACCAAAATTTGCAGCCCCAAACACTGGTGGAACTGTCATGGAGGGCCTGGGATATCATCTGGCTTTTACTGCATCCATGTAATATAGCTGAACTAACACATCCATGCACAGACATTATCTAGCAGAACAATAAGCAAAATGTGTGTCAGAATCCTCAGTATCACTGACTCAGCAATAAGGTCAGCAGGAGAACTTGTTTGATTTCTTTAGTCAGGATAGTGAATCTACAGGAAAAACTGCAAGCAAACCGACTGGGCTATCTCCATGTGCATTTTCTAGTAAGTGCTGCTCTTCTGAAGCCACTTCTTTGTATATAAATGATGGACATTTTTGTGGCTCTTCATGAAGAACTGACATGTTTGTGCAGATCACAGGAATATTCTGCCCTAGATTTTTCTTCATATTTGAGGTGAGAAGAGAGCAGTTGGTTTTAGGATAATCCTGAGGCCAGAGTTAGCAGTGGTTTTATGATAATCCTGACGCCAGAGTTACTGTTGGTGTAAAAGCAGGCATTGCTGCTTGACAAATAGGAAACAGTAAAATGATTGAAAGATGATTCCCCCACATTCACCACCCCCAATCCCTTTTATTTTTTTCCCCTGGGGAACTGGGGTCTAAGAGAAACCCCAGGCTGATTTAAAGGAATGAAATTCTCTAAGGGAATGGTACTGCTGAAGGGCATGCCAGCAAGTGGGCTATGGAGGGGCTAGGTTTTCCTGGCAGGCCTGGGCTTTGGGGGCGGTATCATGGCTAAGGCAGCAGGATGACATCCTCTGCCTTTGGATTCTATCCTGAGCACTCCCCAGGCTGTGCTGTGCCAGGAAGTCCATGAGGGAGCAGGATGGCTTTTTGGCTGTCAGGCTGCAAGCAGCCATAGCTGTCCCTGCCCGCACAGGCAAGGGCTGCAGGAAGGGGGTACTTTTGGCCCACGGTCAGGAAATCAGAAGGGGGATGGATTTTGAGGAAATAACTGTTTAGGGTGTTGGGCTGTGCTGTACATGCTGGTTTTGTGCTTCAACCTACTCTGTGTCAGGGTGTCTTGAAAATACCTGGGTTATCATTAAAAATAGCAGCCCTTAAGCTTTTAGATCCATTAAAGTAATGACTACTACTAGCCATATATAGTAGTTATTGTAGGATAGCTGACATTGGCTGCAATTAGAAACTGCTTTTGTGTTTCTTATTGCCTTTCTCTTTTTAAAAAATCTACATACACTCAAAAAAATACAAAAATTTCTTTGAATTCCCAATGTGAGGACAGAAGCCTGATGTAGGGGAGGATTTCAGTGTGATTCATCTTCCATTTTTCTGAAATGTCTTGAAATAAACCCGTACCTGTGAATTTGAGGCAGGAAAATCCATAAATAGAAATTACTTAAAACTACACAATACTGTGGGTTTTTCTTACTCACAAAGTGTACAACGCACACATCATTGCTGTGCCTACCATATGTGTATTATGGGAGGAGGGCAGGAACAGGAGTAGGTTTCTGTCATTAACTGACTTCCTACAGTATTATTTTGAGACTGTATTGATACAAGTCAGATATGATTAAAAACCTCCATTTTAAATCATCAGAGGGTTACTTAGAGGAAGTTTGGGCACTTCTATTTTTAGTGATTTGAGTAGAAATCACGGTAACCTTTTTGTTCAAGCTGCCTCTTGAGTATGGAATTTGCAAGTACCAAGCTACTTTTGGTATGCTGTTCTTACAAACTGGTCCTGTTCTCCAGAGTGCTGAATACTTGCCGTTTTCAGGTATTGTTTCTTTCCTTTGGTCTTCTGTGGTTCTTCTTTATTAATAATAAATCATCTTTTGGGTTGGGACAAATTTCAGTGCCACTGAGTATGCACACACAGACTTCATGATCTAACTGAAGTATGGTCCAGCTGTAGCTAAGCAGAGCCCCAAGACGAGGGAAACTGCAGCATTTGCAGCAGTATTAATGTCTGGCAGATTTACCAAGATGCAGATTCCAACATAGATTGACCACATCTGCCTGGATCTGGAGCGCTGACTGACCAGATTTTCATTAAAAGTTAAGTAACAACAAAACCATGACAGCTTTGAGCTTCATTAATGTATGTTCTCCAAGGACACCCTCTAAAATTGTGTCTGACTGGGCGATTTGGGTGTGCATTTAGAGAGGCTCCAAACAGCCTTTAAAGGCCTCCAAAAGCAGTTACTTTTAGCTCGCAAACACGTGTTTTTGCAGTACCTAAAAAACAGCAATGTGTGCAACTTCAGAGGCTCTTCTGGCCCTAAATGGCACCAAAGAGAGCAGCTGCATGTGAAGTGATTTAGTACTGAACACATATGTTACACTCATTTCTATGAATTTATTTTGTATATAGAGCTTTTTATACACATTTTTCTTAATTATGTAACTGTCATGAAACGTCATGAAGCTGAGTCGTAGTTTGTTTTAATGCAGATTAAAACTAGTGTTAGGCCATTTGTTTTCTGAAGCCGTTACTTGAATTTGTTTCCATTAGGTAGTGAAGTCTGATAATGTTTACAGGATTGCTTTCTTTGGTTTTGGGAGGTTTCCCCATCTCTCTTCCTACCCCTTGTCCTAAGAAACAGAGAGCTCATGTCAGCAGTCAAGCAGATGTGTCAAAGATGAAGTATTTGTATTCGTATTTGTATTACTTTAATTGTCACCAAAGCGTTGGGGGTGACACGCTGATTCCCTTCCATTTACACTGCTTAGCTGACAACTTACAACACTTAGCATGGTCCTCTCTGATTTCTCCTGTCCCTTATCCTGTTATCAGCTTTATTGTGGGAAACTTGAATCTTCCTGAATGATGATTTACAATCATGAAGCTATCCCAGAAGGAGGCAGCATTCCTGCTGTTAAGTCTGTTCCATTTTTAACATAGATGAATGAAACATCCCTGGGTTATCTCTGCAGTTCCTTTTGTATTTGCCAGCAAGGGTCATCAACATTTGCACTAATCACACTGTCCCGGCTGTTCTACTTCCACAAAGTTATTTTTGTTATTGTGCTGCCTAAACTTGTAATGAGCTGTATTTAAGTTTTGGGACAACGTGTAAAAGAAACCTGTAATAACGACGCACTTATTGTATTTTTTTGTATGTTACAGATAGGACTCATCCTATGCACAGAGAAAACATTGCCATGTATAGTTTAATACTTGAAGTAACTTTTGGAAACGGGCTTTTATAAATGAATTAAATACAAAATCACATTGCTTTGCCTGGAAGTTCCTTCATGTTTTAATTGTATTTGCAATTTTCCCGTATGTATACTTTTCCATAAAGTTCTCTTAAGCCATTTATAACTAATGAAAGTGCATTCAAGATTTTGTACATCAGTGTTCAGACCTGTTCATACTTCTCTGAAGTATAATTCATGTTTAATTAAAAAGTACAATTTTGAGCCTCTTTTCCAAAGTGATATGAATGGACTTGACACTTGAATTCATCAGTGAATGCAACATCAACTTAATAAAAGTATGTGAAAGAATCTGAAAAGTGCTCAGCTGTAGCATTTGTGTATTAGATCAGCGAGAAAAACTGCCTGCCTGGGAAACACTGCACCATTGCTCTGGTTTTTACACTCCAGCTGCAACAAACCTCAGATTACACTCACTCTTGACACATCTTCCAGGTCACTGGGTCTTGTGGGGAAATAAAGAGCCTGACTTGTGGCTAACTCTTATTCCTTCAGGACACTAAGGCTGACTTAGAAGTCAACTGCTCAAACAGGAATCAGCCATGTTCCCTTTAGATCAGGAATAATCTGTGTAAGAGAGCGTTAACACCTAAGCTGACACTGACATGACAATGACACTGGCAGTTAAAATCAACCATTATTCCCAGAAAGTTTTATTTTAAAATGGAGCATTTTATAACATTCCACTAATTCCAGCATCATACCCCCGTCTCTGCAGTTCTAGTTGTCCTTGCATGTCTGATGGCAAGTGTCA
>WBMY01001704.1:615929-644315 GCA_013397315.1 Donacobius atricapilla | reverse complement strand
GCCTCGGCCTCTCCTCGCTCCGCTGCCCCCGCTCGCAGCCATGGACGTCGCCGGCGGCTTCTTCGGCAAGCTGCGGGACCTGGCCCTCACGGTGGAGAAGGAGGTGAAGCAGCTGGAGCGGGCCATGCGCCGGGAGGNATTTTAGGAAGAGACAAGAAATTCAAGTTTCTGCACAGTACAATGGATTCTTGTAAGCACTATTGCAGAGCAGGGAAGTTAAGACAGATGCCTTAAGATTCTTAATGTGCATTTATGCAACACTGAATTATATACTGTTACCAAAGGGCCAGATCCAGAAGTGCCCTGCTTGGATGCACAAGGTCCAGAGTGGGAACTATGCATTTCTTTTATGCTGCAGTGGTGGGGGTAGATTGCAGAGATTCCTACCTCCTCACGGGCAAACTTCATACCTTAGGCACTGCAGAAGTCACTTCCATAGCAGGTCTCCAGAGTACAGAAGGAAAGAAAAAAGGAAAAGGAAGGAAAAAAAAAAACCCAGAAGTCAGCCTAGAGCATGGTCAGCACGATTGAAGTGGGAGTATACATAGTTCAGATGCCAGGTGATGGGGAAGGGACTGGATGATGTCTTTTCTTCTCTTCCTATTAACCAGTCTACCCCATGATCACAGCTCTCCAAGTCTTTTGGGACTGAGGGTTCCTTCTACTAGCTGTGCTTTGGAGCAAGGCAATGCCAACAACATAAAAGCCTTTAACCTGGATGTTGCTTTTTTCTATAGGATTGACCTTCCTCATCATTTTAACTCAATTTATTTAACCATACCAAGGACAGAGCTCAAAGAAGAAAACTTGGGGTTTAGTTGAAAAAAAACATGGATTATTACTTTCCAACAATTGTCAGTCAGCATACAAGGAAAAGGCAGTGCAAAACAGAATTAACAGTTACTATATTTTCTGTTACTGCTTGCTCTGTTCTGTGTAAGGCAGCAACAAAATGGTAAAGTACCCTGAGAAAAATCATATTGTAGCTGTGTGTTGCTAGAAAACAGAGCCAGCAGAGTACTGTTTTTTCCATTGGTCTTCATGGTTTATAAATACTGTTTTATACTTTTGTTTTATCTTTTTAATAAAGGCACAAGGTTTTATTGGTTCTAAAAGATAAGTATCAGGTACTTAAGGGAAGATTAGTGTTGGATCATAGATCTGTGTTAGCACACTGAAAAATTGCATCTTTTAGTCTCCCACTTTCAAGTCCATTTTAAGTGATGCTGAAATTGGTAACAACTGATAGCTTTGTGCAGCAATGTACTGTTCACGAAAGGCAAAATGTGTTTCCTGTGTGAGGAATCAAGTCTATCCCATCCTTAGCTCAAGACCTACAGCAAACCACATGGCTTTTCTTTTCCTCACTCCTCTACAGAAAAGACTGCTAACACATCTTTGGTTGGTATTGGAATTTTGCGCCTGGAAAAAGTGAGAAATACTATTTTTCTGTCTGTAAGTTTTCTGATGTTTAGCTGATGCTGATTACAAATAGACATGAGCCCTCTTGATACAGACTGAAGGTAGTAGTCAAATTGATGATCTAGTCCAAAAGAACCTGTTTGGTTGTCTCCCAGACTGATTGCTACTTGAGTTAAATATGTTTGTGATGGAAATACTAAGGTATCAAATATACTGTAAGGTTTAAAATAAGTATTTTTTGTCTTTGGATATAATAAATTTTTATTAAATATTAATCTTGACAAACAAGAACTCTTTGAGAACCTATGAACATGATTTCACTCTTGGATGTTCTTGAGACAGAAGCAATGGTCCAAAATTGCATGTTTTATAAAAGTTGCAGAATGTTTCTTTAAACTTTGTACAAGAAATTTTTCATTTGCTAATTCCAAAACTTACAAAAACATTTGCTACACATTGATCTGAAAAAGTTTAGCATTTTCTTCTCAAATGTTATGTGAGAAATGCCTATCTTAACATAAGCTCTCAGCAGTATTGCACCAGCAAAATTTTTTGGGGAAGATAACAGAGAAGGAAGAATGCATGTTCAAATGGCTTGTTCTGAATACCAAAATTTGCAGCCCCAAACACTGGTGGAACTGTCATGGAGGGCCTGGGATATCATCTGGCTTTTACTGCATCCATGTAATATAGCTGAACTAACACATCCATGCACAGACATTATCTAGCAGAACAATAAGCAAAATGTGTGTCAGAATCCTCAGTATCACTGACTCAGCAATAAGGTCAGCAGGAGAACTTGTTTGATTTCTTTAGTCAGGATAGTGAATCTACAGGAAAAACTGCAAGCAAACCGACTGGGCTATCTCCATGTGCATTTTCTAGTAAGTGCTGCTCTTCTGAAGCCACTTCTTTGTATATAAATGATGGACATTTTTGTGGCTCTTCATGAAGAACTGACATGTTTGTGCAGATCACAGGAATATTCTGCCCTAGATTTTTCTTCATATTTGAGGTGAGAAGAGAGCAGTTGGTTTTAGGATAATCCTGAGGCCAGAGTTAGCAGTGGTTTTATGATAATCCTGACGCCAGAGTTACTGTTGGTGTAAAAGCAGGCATTGCTGCTTGACAAATAGGAAACAGTAAAATGATTGAAAGATGATTCCCCCACATTCACCACCCCCAATCCCTTTTATTTTTTTCCCCTGGGGAACTGGGGTCTAAGAGAAACCCCAGGCTGATTTAAAGGAATGAAATTCTCTAAGGGAATGGTACTGCTGAAGGGCATGCCAGCAAGTGGGCTATGGAGGGGCTAGGTTTTCCTGGCAGGCCTGGGCTTTGGGGGCGGTATCATGGCTAAGGCAGCAGGATGACATCCTCTGCCTTTGGATTCTATCCTGAGCACTCCCCAGGCTGTGCTGTGCCAGGAAGTCCATGAGGGAGCAGGATGGCTTTTTGGCTGTCAGGCTGCAAGCAGCCATAGCTGTCCCTGCCCGCACAGGCAAGGGCTGCAGGAAGGGGGTACTTTTGGCCCACGGTCAGGAAATCAGAAGGGGGATGGATTTTGAGGAAATAACTGTTTAGGGTGTTGGGCTGTGCTGTACATGCTGGTTTTGTGCTTCAACCTACTCTGTGTCAGGGTGTCTTGAAAATACCTGGGTTATCATTAAAAATAGCAGCCCTTAAGCTTTTAGATCCATTAAAGTAATGACTACTACTAGCCATATATAGTAGTTATTGTAGGATAGCTGACATTGGCTGCAATTAGAAACTGCTTTTGTGTTTCTTATTGCCTTTCTCTTTTTAAAAAATCTACATACACTCAAAAAAATACAAAAATTTCTTTGAATTCCCAATGTGAGGACAGAAGCCTGATGTAGGGGAGGATTTCAGTGTGATTCATCTTCCATTTTTCTGAAATGTCTTGAAATAAACCCGTACCTGTGAATTTGAGGCAGGAAAATCCATAAATAGAAATTACTTAAAACTACACAATACTGTGGGTTTTTCTTACTCACAAAGTGTACAACGCACACATCATTGCTGTGCCTACCATATGTGTATTATGGGAGGAGGGCAGGAACAGGAGTAGGTTTCTGTCATTAACTGACTTCCTACAGTATTATTTTGAGACTGTATTGATACAAGTCAGATATGATTAAAAACCTCCATTTTAAATCATCAGAGGGTTACTTAGAGGAAGTTTGGGCACTTCTATTTTTAGTGATTTGAGTAGAAATCACGGTAACCTTTTTGTTCAAGCTGCCTCTTGAGTATGGAATTTGCAAGTACCAAGCTACTTTTGGTATGCTGTTCTTACAAACTGGTCCTGTTCTCCAGAGTGCTGAATACTTGCCGTTTTCAGGTATTGTTTCTTTCCTTTGGTCTTCTGTGGTTCTTCTTTATTAATAATAAATCATCTTTTGGGTTGGGACAAATTTCAGTGCCACTGAGTATGCACACACAGACTTCATGATCTAACTGAAGTATGGTCCAGCTGTAGCTAAGCAGAGCCCCAAGACGAGGGAAACTGCAGCATTTGCAGCAGTATTAATGTCTGGCAGATTTACCAAGATGCAGATTCCAACATAGATTGACCACATCTGCCTGGATCTGGAGCGCTGACTGACCAGATTTTCATTAAAAGTTAAGTAACAACAAAACCATGACAGCTTTGAGCTTCATTAATGTATGTTCTCCAAGGACACCCTCTAAAATTGTGTCTGACTGGGCGATTTGGGTGTGCATTTAGAGAGGCTCCAAACAGCCTTTAAAGGCCTCCAAAAGCAGTTACTTTTAGCTCGCAAACACGTGTTTTTGCAGTACCTAAAAAACAGCAATGTGTGCAACTTCAGAGGCTCTTCTGGCCCTAAATGGCACCAAAGAGAGCAGCTGCATGTGAAGTGATTTAGTACTGAACACATATGTTACACTCATTTCTATGAATTTATTTTGTATATAGAGCTTTTTATACACATTTTTCTTAATTATGTAACTGTCATGAAACGTCATGAAGCTGAGTCGTAGTTTGTTTTAATGCAGATTAAAACTAGTGTTAGGCCATTTGTTTTCTGAAGCCGTTACTTGAATTTGTTTCCATTAGGTAGTGAAGTCTGATAATGTTTACAGGATTGCTTTCTTTGGTTTTGGGAGGTTTCCCCATCTCTCTTCCTACCCCTTGTCCTAAGAAACAGAGAGCTCATGTCAGCAGTCAAGCAGATGTGTCAAAGATGAAGTATTTGTATTCGTATTTGTATTACTTTAATTGTCACCAAAGCGTTGGGGGTGACACGCTGATTCCCTTCCATTTACACTGCTTAGCTGACAACTTACAACACTTAGCATGGTCCTCTCTGATTTCTCCTGTCCCTTATCCTGTTATCAGCTTTATTGTGGGAAACTTGAATCTTCCTGAATGATGATTTACAATCATGAAGCTATCCCAGAAGGAGGCAGCATTCCTGCTGTTAAGTCTGTTCCATTTTTAACATAGATGAATGAAACATCCCTGGGTTATCTCTGCAGTTCCTTTTGTATTTGCCAGCAAGGGTCATCAACATTTGCACTAATCACACTGTCCCGGCTGTTCTACTTCCACAAAGTTATTTTTGTTATTGTGCTGCCTAAACTTGTAATGAGCTGTATTTAAGTTTTGGGACAACGTGTAAAAGAAACCTGTAATAACGACGCACTTATTGTATTTTTTTGTATGTTACAGATAGGACTCATCCTATGCACAGAGAAAACATTGCCATGTATAGTTTAATACTTGAAGTAACTTTTGGAAACGGGCTTTTATAAATGAATTAAATACAAAATCACATTGCTTTGCCTGGAAGTTCCTTCATGTTTTAATTGTATTTGCAATTTTCCCGTATGTATACTTTTCCATAAAGTTCTCTTAAGCCATTTATAACTAATGAAAGTGCATTCAAGATTTTGTACATCAGTGTTCAGACCTGTTCATACTTCTCTGAAGTATAATTCATGTTTAATTAAAAAGTACAATTTTGAGCCTCTTTTCCAAAGTGATATGAATGGACTTGACACTTGAATTCATCAGTGAATGCAACATCAACTTAATAAAAGTATGTGAAAGAATCTGAAAAGTGCTCAGCTGTAGCATTTGTGTATTAGATCAGCGAGAAAAACTGCCTGCCTGGGAAACACTGCACCATTGCTCTGGTTTTTACACTCCAGCTGCAACAAACCTCAGATTACACTCACTCTTGACACATCTTCCAGGTCACTGGGTCTTGTGGGGAAATAAAGAGCCTGACTTGTGGCTAACTCTTATTCCTTCAGGACACTAAGGCTGACTTAGAAGTCAACTGCTCAAACAGGAATCAGCCATGTTCCCTTTAGATCAGGAATAATCTGTGTAAGAGAGCGTTAACACCTAAGCTGACACTGACATGACAATGACACTGGCAGTTAAAATCAACCATTATTCCCAGAAAGTTTTATTTTAAAATGGAGCATTTTATAACATTCCACTAATTCCAGCATCATACCCCTGTCTCTGCAGTTCTAGTTGTCCTTGCATGTCTGATGGCAAGTGTCACAGTCGTGTCTCAAGCACTGGTGTGCACAGAACAGGCCCTGAGGAAGGGAGAGTGACCAGCGCAAGCCCTCTGGCCAGTACCAGATGAGCCCTTTCAACACAGCAGGAGTGTTCTCCAGGCTTCCAGAAGGCAATCACTGAAACTATAAACTAGGTTACCTATAAATCACCACCATTGCACCTGCTAACTTGCTGTTTAAGCCCTGAAGAACCAGAGGGTGGGCAGATAGTAGAGCCACACAAAGAACTTCTTTAACAAAGCAATAGTAAGAAAAGATACGCTGTTCCAGAGGACTACTTTTAATGTAGTATTTTGTATACTACCACAGCAAAGTCTCATTTGTCACCCACCCTAATTACAGTGAATTGCCCGAACAGGTACGAGAGCAGATCCCAGGGTAGGGCATGACATGTGCCAAATACAAATATGCTGTATTATTCAACATGTCCACTTCTTTGACACATTTAAGTGGTTCAAATGATCACTGATGTATCTGTGCTGAGGAAACTTGGCTTGTTTCAGGCTTTTGAAAGCTTCCCACTTTGCACGTCTCTCTTCTGCGTTGTGTTTGTATTCCTGTTCCTGTGTCAGGTAAGGTCGGCTGAGCCAATATTCATTCTCTGCTTCAATTTCTAACCTTCGGATCATTGCTTGTTTCATTGAAATGGTAACCAGTCTTGGTCGCCTGTACTTCCCAATCCATTGTTTTCCAGGAATTCTCTTCTGCAGCAATACTGCTGTTAAAAACATTTTGCCTTAAAACATGAAGAGAAATATAAAATACTCATTACCTTAGGGACAAAAATAATGCTTTGACGAGAAAGATAAAAAGCACTGCACGCACACCACTGTCTTTTGGCTGGCTGGTTTGAAGGTTCAAGCATAGAACCTGGTGCTCACAAACCATCACACACAGCAGGCAGCGGAAGACCAGTTGCACTGGAAACTAGAGAATCATAATAGGGGAATTCTAGGTAGCTTAAGAATTTACTGTTATCCTTACACTGCAATTAAAGCATAACCTCCATAAATTATTTAAGGAAAATCCAGTCACAGACTCAAGAATGACTTTGCTCATGTCTTCTTCAAATAGCTGTGTTGTCAGAGTATTTGCAGCTCTGTCTTATCGATCCAAATCTGGCCTTTCCTCAGCATTAGGTTTTTAACTACAATCTCTCCGTAAGCTTATTAGTATGCAATTACCTAGTCTTGTATCCTGACCGAGGGAAATCTGGTTGGTAGAGAAAAACAATATCCTGAATTAGACCGAGTGGCGTAAGCAGAAGGCACCAACAGACTGACAACACGCTGTGTGTAAGGGGCAGGAAGGGCCGAACGACGCGTAGACTTTACCCAAGTGCTCTTCGTTAACCTGTTCATTAGTCCCAAACCCGCTAACGCCCGGGTTGCGCGTTACACGGGATTTCATCTGCTTTAGAGAATCCCAGAATACGCGGAGCTGGAAGGGACCTACACAAAGATCATCGAGTCCAACTGGTCCTGCACACGACATTCCCAGAAGCCACACCATGCGCCTGAGAGGGTGGCAGAGCCCTTCCCGAACTCTGTCAGCCTTGCTGCCGTGCCCAAGCGGGCCAGTCAAGCGCTTCTACCACGGCACAAACCGCACAGCGCCGCCGCTAACGGAAGCCAACCCACCCCGTTCCCACGGTGCGGCCGCACGCCGCCGTCCCACTCTGTGTCCCGGTTTGGAAGCGAGGCCGCGGGGGTGTGCGGGGGTGCGCGGGGGCACCGCTGCCCCAGCCCGCAGCTCCTCCCCGGCCTCACTCCTCACTCACCGGGGCGCAGCGGTGGCAGGCCCAGGCGGGAGCCAAAATGGNCTCTAGGAGTGCCTTTGGTGGGCCGGAGGTCAGCCTGGGAGTTGCTCGGCTGGGAACAGTCTGGGCTCCTCCTCATCTCGCTGTCTCTCTGAGCTCCTTCGTGGGCGTGTGGCTGAGTTTTTGTCACGGAGAAAAGCAGGATGACCGGGATGAAATGGGAATCACGTTCTTGCTTCTCTTTCTTTTCGTGGATCGATATAGGAAATCATTTTCGGGGCATGTTTTCTCTCTGGGCAGATACCTCAGGCTTCTAATTGTGTTTATCTCTGTGCTGTGTCTTGTCACGTAGCAGCGCGCCCTCTTTTACACTTTGAATTAGTCTTGGTTTCCAGTGAAAAAAGTAGTCACTGCTGAGTTGTGTAAGTGAGCAATGCATCTACCCATGTGCAAATGCAGTGGAAGAATTCAATTTTCTGCTGAGATTTGTTTTCCACTGGTCTCTATATCATTTTTTCCGATTTCATCCAAGCTCTTTTAGGATAAATTATTAACATAAGTAATTCTCGGCAGCCCAGGGACCTACTTGTTTTGTTAATATCTGCCATATACAGTATTAGCTGGAACGCTAAAGGGAAAGCCTGGGCAGTTTCTCTGTGGAGTTAAACACTGTACAAAGAGCAGGTCTTTGCTGTGTGAAGTACCTGGCAGGAACTAGTTCTCTTTGGTTTTGTCTGTATTGACTCTCTCTAATTTATGGATCCAACATCTGTAATATTATAGAAACATAGAATGGTTTGAATTGGAATAGACCTTAAAGATCACCTGGTTGCACCCCCCCCTGCCATGGGCAGGGACACCTTCCACTATACCAAGTTGCTCAGAGCCCCATCCAACCTGGCCTTGGACACTTCCAGGGATGGGGCATCCACAGCTGCTCTGGGCAACCTGTCCCAGAGCCTCACCTTTCTCACAGCAAAGAACTCCCTCCTAATATCTAATCTACATCTTCTCTCTCTTAGTTTGAATCCATTCCCCCTTGTCCTGTCACTACATGCCTTTGTAAAAAAAGTCCCTCATCTTTCTTGTGAGCTCCCTTCAGGTACTGGAAGGCTGTAATTAGTTCATCCTGAAGTAGCCTCTCTTCCAGACTGAACAATCCCAGTTCTCTCAGCCTTTCTTCACAGGACAGGGTCTCCATCCCTCTAATCATCCTGGTGTCCTCCCCTGGACTCGCTCCGGCAGGTCCCTGTCCTCCCTGTGCTGGGAGCCCAGAGCTGATGCAGCACTGCAGGTGGGGTCTCAGCAGAGCAGAGCAGAGGGGCAGAATCCCCTCCCTGGCGCTGCTTTGGATGCAGCCCAGGACACCTTTGGCTTTCTGGGCTGTGAGTGCACACTGAGAGCTCATGACCAGCCTCTCGTCTGCTAATACAGGAAATTGCGTTCCCATGTAGAATGTTACTTTTATGCTAAAACACTAAGACATCTCTTTTTCTTTCTAAACTCTTATGTGAACATGCATCTTGAAGACTGTGAAGATGAATCTCCACTAACAGTCTTGCATGACCTGCAGTGTGAAATCAAGACTCAGAAGGTAACATCTTAACTCACTTCCTTCTTGAAAAATTACGTGTGGGCATATTCCATAAACTTATGGTTCTGCTTTGATCATTAAGCCACAATTCAACTTTGTTACTCAGCAGTTATAACCTTTGTTTTTACTCACTTAGCTCTAAGTCCTCATAATGGCCATGGATATTGGGGCAATGCCCAAAAACTTGTGGGTGACCCAAAGAAGGTTTAGCAGTATTTCTTAGTTTGCAGTCACTATTGTTGCGCAGGTAAGCAGGGAACAAAGGTTACAAGGAAGTTGTAGCTGTGCCAATGTACGAGGAGAATGATTCAGGAACAGCAGCTCCCAACAAAAAGATAAACTTGCTTGTTTTCCATGACCAGCCTTTAGAACAAAATCAATCTTCACAGAAGTTTCAGTACCTTCAGCCATTCAGTTAGACTTGTGAAAAATGTCTATTTCTTCTACAGAAGAAGAAAAAATGGGCAATACAGAAATAATTGAGTGATGTAAAAGTGAGGTTTACCTTCTGCTCTGCACTAGTTCTCTGTACATATGGAGAAAGAGTCCAGATTAATTGCTGTTATCTCATATTTTTCTGGTGTAGAAGTATGTAATTTTCTTGGCAAGGTCACCAGTAAGTAGTTACCATATTGTGAACTGTCATTACAGTTACTTTTGTAAGTTGCCATACACTTATGCCCTATATATTCCTGGTATTCCATAGGTGTATAGAAAAGACCTAAATTTGCTGCCTCATGTCAATTGCTGTTGAATATTTACTCCCAGAATGCTTCATGTGTAAACAACTACCATGTGATGATTTGAAAACGTGTATTTCTATGTTCCCTTCTCTGTCCCCAAAGGAAGATGTTAATGCCAGCCTTGATAAGAGCTGCTCTGAAAAAAAAGCAATTCATGAGTTTATGAAGGCAAGTGAAATCCTGATGCAAAGAAATGCAGCAGATCTTGGAAAAACAAGAGAGCTGTTCCAGAAATATGGCTACAAACCACATGTCAAAGACTCTGCAGGTAATATTTCTTGTCAATGTGGTATGTGAAGAAAGGTATCATTTTTATAAAATGTTTCTCTTTAGCTATGTGTATTATTAGCTATTTCTATTAATTAGAAAATCAAGTACATCCATGTTATTTGCTTTATAACAATATTCAAAGCATAAAAGATTTTGTTGTGATTGGTGCTGTAAGAATAAACTGAAACACAAACACTCAGAATTAGATCTTCTGGCATGCCTTTAGGTTAGTATGTGCTGGGCTTTGGGTTTTTTTTCAGTAATAATTATATCCAGAAAACATATTAGCAAGCATGTTTTCATAACCCAGAGAATTACAGAGAAGCTGCTTCAGCTTCTCGTGCATGAGGAACTATTGCAGATGCACCTCAGTTGGTTTGTATTCACAGGTGATGGTTTCATTAACTTAAGTCACCCTAGAGAAAATCTTAGAATGTCTGTTTCACAGCACAAATGGGACAAGCAGTAACATCTTGATTGCTGGAGGGGAAGGAGGTCCTTAATCCAGTCAGAAAATGTGCCTACAACTGTCTGAAAAATACAGATGTGCCAAATGACTTAAAGTACTACACCTGTCAACGCTACACATACTCCTTTTGGTATCAAGGGCCCAATCAGGCTTCAAAAAGCCTTTGGCAGCGTCTTAACCTTCTCTGAGCATTATCCAGTCACTACAGAAAACAAAATTATGGTTGTGAACCACATTGATGTCCCAGTTAAGCTCCTATAGCTGACACAGACAGGGCAGAAGGCTCTGATTTTTTTATAGTACCTTTCTTGCTATACTCTCTTTGCCTTTAAAGAAGTCTCCTAACAGAGCTACAAGGTTAAATTATTTTTGAAGTTGTATAACTTATGTCCAATAACATTTTTAAGCGAAGTGTATCTGAAGACATAATACCACTGCAGACCAGAAGGAATGTTACTTTAAATAGCCTCCCTCCCCCTACCCACCTCACAGAGTCAATGAAGTTGGAAAAGACCTCTGAATCATCGAGTCCAATGTGTGGCTGAACACCACCATGTCAACCAGACCATGGCAATGGGTGCCACGTCCAGTCTTTCCTTAAACACCTCCAGGGACAGTGACTCCACCACCTCCCTGGGAAGTCATTCCAATGTCTAGTTGCCCTTTCTGTGAAAAAATTCTTGCTTATGTCCAATCTGAATCTCCCCTGGTGCAGCTTAAGGCTGTGTCGTCTGGTTCTGTCACTTGTTACCTGGCAGAAGAAGCTGACCCCACCTGGCTGCACCCTCCTTTCAGGCAGTTACAGAGAGTGATGAGGTCTCCCCTGAGCCTCCTTTTCTCCAGGCTGAACACCCCCAGCTCCCTCAGCTGCTCCTCACAGGACTTGTGCTCCAGACCCTTCCCCTGATTCATTGTCCTTATACTCACTACATCATGCAGAAATTCACAAACGTTTTGGTTTATCTAACTCAAAAAAGGTAAAAATTACACATTTACATATTTTTGCAGTGGACTCTTGTTATCGAAAAAGCTGTCTTTTGTAAGTTTTTAGTTGCTGCTTCATAACCTTTTTTCAATACTGTTTTTCTGAAGAATGAGCATTCTAGTACTGTGTGCAGCCTTTGCTCTTTTCCCAAAAACCTTTTCATGTCCATGCAGGGAGGAAAATACACTTATGTAAAAATCTTTGAATTTCATTTTCCCTAGCAATAATATTTACCAACAGAAATAAAATGAAATCAGGAAATGTGTGACTTATAAATATAGCTTAACCATATGAGCTTTTGACATCTGTTGTAGCTTCAGGTTCAGTAGTTTAAAGGGAAGGAAGAAATCACTTTTTTACAACAAGTAAAAAAATTTGAATACTGGGGAAGCATCCCAATTTATTTTATGAATTCTTAAAACAGAAACTTCTGACATCAATTTTTTTCGTTTCTTTTCTTAAAAAGAAGAGGAGGATGAAGTTAGCAGTGAATCAGTGATGTCTGTCCCGAATCAACCCGACGAAGAGCAAGCGAACGACGCGCCCGGCTTGTCCGCTCCCGCGGCGAGGCAGGCGCTGCCCCCGGACCCGCTGCGGAACCCGCAGCTCTCAGATTTCGGGCTGGCCCAGTACGCCTTCCCTGGGCCGCCGAGCGTGGCGAGAGCGCAGCGCGTGGCCTGCGCGCCTCCACAGAAGCCAAAGAATGAGACCCCGCTAAAATTGCGAACGCCCCGGGCTCTGCCCAAAACACCGAAATGTAAGCTCAAGATGGATGACTGTGAGTGCGTGACACCAAAGCTTGAACACTTTGGCATTAGTGAGCATACCATGTGTATGAATGAAGATTATACGATGTCACTTATCCATAAAACTTCTCAGACAATCAAAAAGTAAGTTACTGGAGTTCGGATTGTTTCTCTACTGAATTTTCTGTTTTCTTACTGCACTAATTTCTTGCTCTTTCTCTTTGTCTTCAAGTGGGTGATTGTTATCTCTCAGGTCTTGTGTCATTTGTCTCCCTGCAATCTTTTCCTGTACCCATTGCAGTGCCAGATGCTGACATGAAATACATCTGGATGTGCTCCTTGCCTTGACTGCACCATAAGAATCTTCCATACACAATGTATTTACAAAGAGAAAAACACAATGTGATCTCTTGTTTGCCTTAACCAAAGGTTTGGGCCTGGGCTTGTCTGCCATAATAGATTTTACACAGCCAGTGAAAAGGTTGCAGGAGCTTTATTAATATAATCAGAAAACACTTTGTAAAGCATTCAGTAAATTTATAGAAGCACTGTGTTGTCTCTACCATAAGCCCCACCTTACAGTTAATTCCTTATGCTCCAGCCTTCTGTTGGAAAGTCTTCTGTAGATCTTCACTGTTGTAATTATAAATAAAAATAATCACAGCAGTGAGGTCAGGTACGTAGTTAATAGGTCATGTTTTTATTGTTAGTATTAGCAATATGTTCTGTTTTAAAAGCTTATATTGCCTAAATATTTGATATTTAGAGAAATTGTTTGGAAAACAAGGATCATAGGCATGAAAACCACTTCAAAAATTCTACTGGTTCTACTCACTGTAAAAACTAAAAATCATATATGGCTTCAGCCATATCTCAGACGTTGAAGACAAAACTGACTTGAAAAGTTACTTTTTTATTTAACCCAAAGTTTGAGATGTGTTCACCTAAGTAAAATAGACTGCCTATACTGTTTATTGGGGGGAGGGGGTTCAGCTTAGACATTTTGTAGCAAAGATCTAAATCTGGCTATGATCGTTAAGGTCACTTTTTAAACATTTAATTTTCTTTAAAGACACATATTTTTGTGTAGGTTAGGTAAGCTTCCACTTTTTGCCTGCTATTGTCTCTTAACTGTATATGCCATTTTTTCACTAGAATATCTTGGATATGAAAAAATAATCTTTGAAATTTCTGTTTCCAGTGTTATGGAATAGATATTAAGTAGCTTGTCACTTTGAAATCACTAAATTTTCTTTTAAAATTATCTTGGGATTTCTCCTTTCAAATAGCTATGTAATTACTAAAATTACTTTAAAGCTCTGTAGTATTTAATTAAGATAAACAATCTTATTTAAACTTAAAAATTCAATTAAAAATCTTTTTGTGTTCACAAGACCCTTATCAGTTTAAAAGCAGAAAAGGTTTCCTCTTGTTCTATATAATTTCATAGGCAACAGGTAATTCAAAATAAAACCCCTAACACAGAACTGATAGTCTGTGGCATCTATCCTACCCTGGACATCTGGTTTGGGTTTGGTTTTTCCCTAATGCCTTAGATTGAAATCTCAGTGTATTTGATCATTTGTGGCTGGACTGAACGTTTGCATACCACAAATTGCAGTAAAATCACAGATGAAAAATTCTATTAAAAATTCATATTTGAGAAAACTAATTTTTTACTTGCATATCCATGAATGAATACTAGAAAAGTGATTAGGCTGGCAATATTCCATAAACTGTGACTTCTTCATAATACTTGAAAGCTAACTGTGGAATGGGTTTTCAGGTTGGTTAAAAGAGGAGACGATAATGGAGTGGATTTGTCAGAAATGGCAGTCAAGGAAATCATGGTTACTCCTGCATCAAGATCAAGTAAGAGAGCTGAGAATGGTAAGTTAAAATAATATATAATAATGTAATAATAATATACATATGCATTTTCACAGAATGCTTGTGTAAATCCATTGTAAATGCATGGTTAACTTAAATTGTGTTTCCGGTTAAATATGGTTTACTCAGGGCAAGTCATTGTATGAGTAGTAATGTCTAAAAAATGTTGATGGCTTCTATGGGAAAGTTTCTTACTCCCTATAATTTTTTTCTCTTTCTTGTACTCATATCCAGTTGGAATTATGCAGAAGAATTAATCATTTGGTAACTGCAGCTATCCATATTTGAAATAAAAATACTGTTCAGCCAACTTAGCCTTTTTTTTCCTTTTTACCCATTGGATCTGTTTAAAGACAGGAAAGAAAGGGGCTAGCAAAACAGTAATTTAAGACTTTCAAGAGTAGTGCTAAAACTTCTTTGAGAGGATAAGTAGGTTATTTTTAAAATCTTGACACAAACACAGTGACAATTGGGTAAATGAGCAGGTAAAGCAATGCTGATTTAAGTTGGGCTTCTTCAGTTACATTCAGTAGTAGGACTAGAATTACTACTTTGCATTTGCTGCTTTTAAGGAATACTGTAATTTGGATGGATCAAGCAAAATATCAACTAAAAGGATACACATGTCTTATTAAATGGAACTGGCAATAGTTCTATATGTGTGAATGTGTGTACATACATATTTTTAATTTTATTTCGCTCACCTTTGATAGCAGCAGCTGACTGGATGGCTTCTCCTATGGTATTTGTGTTCTGTACTCCTGATGTGAAGGTTTCTTCCAAAACAAATAATACAGTATTACCAAGGTCACCAAAGACAAAGGAACTGCCTCTTCCCAGTCACACAGCAACACCACAGTGTCCAGATTTTCAAACAAGATGGCTAAAAGCAGAAGCTAAGGTAGTAAATAGCAATCATGTACATTTTCACACGCTTTGCCATAAACAGATTTTAAAATGTCATTTTGGGATTCTTTTCCAATACTATTTTTTCCTATGTCACTGTGAAAGTTCTTTCTAATAGTAATTCTGTAAGAACATTTACTAAATACTTTACCTAACATAAGTAAATTAGCTGAAGGCATTTAATACTTCTTTTGCAGCAGCAGGTAACACCAGAGGGGAAGACTGAGTCAGTGACAAAGAATGATGCAAAAGATACACCATACAAAGAAGAAAGAATTCCTTTTGCTTCAAGCTCTGATGAGTATCTTAAACATTGTGGGGACCCTTCCCCTCCCAAACTGGAACACTATGACCTGTTACTCAATACTCCTCCACCTCCAGAAATAACGAGGATACCAGATAATGTTCTAAAGGTTAGCTAATATGCTTTTTTCCCCTAACTAATTTTGTTATCAAACCACTAAAATTGAAAGGGCCTGGTTCTATTTGTAATCCATCTGTTTTAAGTTCTTAGGTAATTCTTTTTATTCCTGTTTAATGTTTCCTATAGATGCTTTCCCAATATAATCATAAGGTAGACTCTTCTAAAGCCGAGGAAATGGAGACCAAGGTAGGAAATACTACAAGATATGAAATTGATTCCACTGATTACTGCAACAAAGAGAACAGGTATGATTTTACAAACTTGGTTAAGTAATTTAATTTGTAGGAGGTACAAAGAGGCTTTAATGCACTTAGAAATTCATGTAGCTGCTTGCTCTTCAACTATCAAAACAGCTCTTGTTTCTGCGACTAAATAACTGGGTTTTGGCACGGTATGTGAATGTCTGTTTGCAAAGAACAAAAATTATAACTGATGGTGTGTTTGGATCCTCTCAAATTAAAAAAAAAAAAAGGAAGGGAAATTTTACTGTAGGTTTGTCTGTAGATATACTTTGCTTTGTGGCAGTCAAAGCACCAGTGAATGCTTTCTGAGTAAATTTAGGCAATAAAATGAAAGAATTTGGTGAAAAGTATCTAAGTGAGAATTGATTTCACACTTATTTTGGTAAAGACAAAATTCTTTAAATTAAAAGCTACAATGAGTAATTTTAGAACAATTGAATTAGTTTTATGAAAAGCACCATCAATTTGAATATAAAGAAACTTTATCAAAGCACACATATTCCTGGTCCTGGTTCAATGTAATATATATTATGCTTCTTGATTATCTGTTAAACTTAGAGTCTGTAGAGATTATTTAAATAGGAGGTACAAGGAACATGTAAGGAACAACAACCCAGAGCGAGACTGATAAAAGTTGCTATCTTACTATACTTGGGAGCTGGAATCCCTTTGAGTAATCTCAGTTTAGCTGACCCTTCATTTTTTGTGGTCATGGTAAAAAAGACAAGTTTTCAATATATCTGTCTTCTGCTAATTCAAAATACGATTTAAATAAGCTCGTGAACACATCTGGGTGTATTTTCAGAGGATATCGTGGAGTTTTCAAGACAAACATCTGAAATTAAACTGAAGACCATGTTGAAACTTTCACGTTTGTGGACTTTATCACCAAATCATAACAAGTTCAAAAAGCAAAAGGAAATACTGGTGGGAAGGAAGAACCTTACCAAGAAAAGGCTTTTTTAATGGAGAAAAATTCTTTATCCATGATGTGGATAAACTTGTTTGAACTAACAGCTTGTGCTTAATTTTCTGTTGACAAAATCTGTTGAGGGGTTTTAAATATAGTGCACTTCAAAGAGGAATGGAGATCCATGTACAGGGTGATACTTAAGTTGTTTGTTGTGCAGGATTGCCTTTGCAGTAGGCTGTAGAGAGTGCAGTTAGGTTGTAATAAAAGGAAGGTCCAGTATATTGCTTTAAAAAGGGGATCTCTCTGGCTGTTCTGGTAACTACATCCTTTCAGGGCTGCGGCTGAGGTCTTGTACTTCAACAGTATTTGGTTTCTTCAACAGAAACAAGTAAATTTTTTTTGTATTGAAAGAGTAACTCCTGCTTTTCTGTTAAAAGCACTGCTAAAGGGCTTTTAGTCCTTTCTGCAATGGTAAGATGTATCTGACACATTCCTGCATCAGACTGACTGTTACCTCTCTGGCAGACAGGCATTCCCCAGGCCACTTCTTTCTTTATACATTAACATAGTATCAGGTGCTATGCATCTGCTTTCTTTGTAGCCCTAGAGGGTGACTCTGGCTCTACTGTGAATCATTTGAAAATGCGCACTTGTTACTCGTTATGTCTGTCCTCAGCTGCTTGGAAGAATTTGCTGGCAGGCCTGTAGGTGATTGCTTCCTCTCCTGCTGCCATGTCTATGCTCTTCAGTGCTGGTGTCACCTCTAAATGTGCACATCTAACCCTGTAGTAGCTGACCAAGCTGAAGTTCTCAGAGCTGTTTGGCACTCTTGGTAGTGATAGTAATTAGGATTTTTTTTCTACCAGCACTTTTACTGTTTCCCACTAGAAAACCCAGCTCCATATCCTTGTTTGGAGCCAGTTTGCTGTTTCCAGTGTCAGCTATTCCTCTAAGTGACTCCAGGACTGTTCTTGCCATTTGTCTTCCAGTTGCTGACTGAAATTCTGTCATTTATATGAGAAGGGAGAGAATGTCCCAGGAGACAAGGATAAGTGTCATACATAATAATGTTTTTCTGAACTCAGTTCCATATTTTTTCTAAGTCTCAGGATATGCAAACATCTAGAGATGCCCACAATTATTTCTTCATTTGCTTAGATTTGTCCTGTTTGAAACTTAACAAGTAAAGGTGCCTTTTTCCTGCTATTGCAGTAATTTTCCAGGATAAGCATACATCAAATTAATTGGAGAAGGTGATTTTCTACTAGCTCTGACCTGAGCACACTGTCATTGAAAATGCTAGTTTCTGTTTAAAAGTATGTATGTATTAATGTGTCAGTCTGTGAGCTTAGTTAAGACTTCTGAATACTAAATAAATCTGTCTCAAATGCTTGGTGTCTGCTATAAGAACACTTATTTGTTCTACCCATCCTCTTCAGAGAGTGAAGGCCACACTTGCTTCCGGCTTTCTCCTAGATTAAAACCTGGCGGGGTGAATGCTGGTTCTGGAATTTCATGGCGTTGGAAAGGTAGAAAGTATTCTTGCTTGCAGAGCAAGAGGGTTTCAACCAGGCAGGTTTACCGGCATTAACAGGAGGGATTTCAAAGCCTGCATTCTCTTTCTTGCCCTGAAGCAAGCCAGAGATACCCTTTTAGCATGAAATGGAACAAGCAGCACTACTGTCCCAGACCTTGCTGTATTCCGTCTGCCTTCAACTAATGACATTCACAAAAGGGCTTAGAGAAGTCTTTTTCCTAAACTTGAGAACAATTCAGCACTCCACTGTGCTTTCCTCCATTAGGGAACTGTGGAGCTGTACCTTGCAGTGCTGGGGATCTCACTGCAAAGCACTTGCATAATTTTGCTTGCCTATTAATATTTTCTGCTACATGTTATTAACTCATAATTATCTTCAATATGACAATTGAAACCTTAGAATCTTCTGGTCTGCTCAAGCTGTTGTGACATGATACAGGGATGAGACTTAACTGTAGGAAGGGTGAGAAGGGGATCACATCTCCTAACAGTGCTTGCTCTCAGAAAAAAATGAACCCAGCACAAAATTACTTTTCAGTTTTTAAAAACATCTGGGTAGTAACTAAAAAGCATAACCTTTACTTTCCCTTAATTTGCAGTGGTTCTTAATTTTTTTTAAGTATATCAAATGTGTGAGCTAACAGAAGCTTCTCCCCCTAATCCCATTTGTTATCAAAGGAGCATCTCAATTGTTCTACCCAGGAAGTCCCTTAATGAGGTGGTCAGTGCTTTCTTATCTGGGAAATACTTTGCCTGAGGTTGAACACAATTATAGGTCTCTCGGTGGAATGAAACTTCCCAGATGGTTGACAAAGGAATAATTGACAAGCATTACTTCTAGCGCCTCCCATTGTGCTTTTATTGATGTTTTTATTAACCACTGAAGCAATATTTGGAGTCGAGGCTTCCTTGGCTTTTTAAAGCACCATGGATGCTTTAAATGTCCTGTAAAGTGTTGTATTTACTTTGTTCCCACTTGTCACTATTCAAATGTTCCAACACTCCGGGTGGTTGCACGTGCTCCATTAACAGCTGTAGCTGGTGTTGGATCTGCCTTCTGTTTTGGTAGTACCTGGCTGTTTCCCCATGGACAATAATACAGATCTTGTGGCATTTATAAGGAGCAAAGACAATATTCCAGGCCACACTATGGAATTGGGTGTGTGTTAGTCCAAAGGAGCAAAATTTTCTGCCAGGCTGATGCTGCCTATATCAACTTAAATGTAAAACTTTATCCTGTTCTTACACTAATACCTACTTTTACCAAGGGGCACTTGACATCATAGTAGGGAGCTCACCAGATCCAGGAATTTCTTTGAATTTGTCTTGCCTAATGCAAATGGAAGAGTTTAAAAAAAAATTAGCACAAATGTGTCTGCATGGGAAATGGTCCATGGAATAAGATGCTCTGTTACACAGGCATTTGTCCTGGGAAGAGGCCAAGCAAAGCATAGTTTGCAGAATACCCAGCAGGAAGGTGTTCAGATAGTTCCATAGTTTTTGGCATACTGTATTCCTGGCTTAAAGCTCTGGGGTTACATTCTCTAATGATTGCTTATGAAATTGTTGTAAACCGATCTAGGGCCTTCTGCATGTTCCCACCTTTCCTCCCCCAGCTGCAGCTCCCACACCATAGGTTGTCGGTTGCATCGTGGCTGCAGGGAAATCCATTCCTGCTTGCCCAACCACCAGGAGCTAATTACTGTTTTCCAGGATTAAATTGTTCACTGACTCTGTACTGACCCAAATCACTGCCTGCCTGCAAAGGCATTGATGGTTGTTGAGGCATGAGAAGGGAAAGGACGGGCGTGGGAGCCACCATGTCCTCCTTCCCTGGCTGGGTGAATCCTCTCCTGTCTGTCTGGCTGCTTTGGTAGGGTTGCCTAAGGCTGTTCCTCCATAATCATTTCAGTGGCAGCTGAAGAAATTCTTCCTCTTCACCACACCAGCCAACAATCCTCACACATTCCCTGTCCCCCTCCCTGGGACAGCTGCTTGGGTGGTTTTGCATGAATTGGGCTGGAGAGAACAGAGCTGCCAGGACCAACCTGACACTTGGAAAAGAGCCCTATCCACAGGTGCAGAGTGGTGTGGTTTGTTCCTGGCTGTGTGGGCTGCTGTAGCTGGTGGGACCCATTTCAAACCTTTAGTACTTATATAAGCACGTGCTTCCCTTCTCCTATTCTAGCATAAGCCTCCTGCTCTCCAGAGCAGTTGTTAATGCAAAGGCAGCAGCAGGGGGCATGTCTTGCCAGCAGACCCTGACCTGGACTCTTACACAAGACCCAGCTGAGCAGGCACCTGGGGTCGGGACTGTTGTGTGCCTCGGTGCTCTTCCTCAAATGCCCCCCCTGAAACCACTGTTGTGGTTTCCCCTCCCATCCTCTAAAGCCTGGGCCGGGTGCAGTTTCAGGCCCCTGTTAAAGACTTCCAAGTCTTTTTAAGTCTGAAAACACTACCTGGTGTTTGCCTGAAGCACGGCTTGGGGAATTGACAGCTCAGCCAGTACTTGGAGGAGGAGCTCACCCAGTGGAGCCCTTGGAGCTGTCATTTGCACTGGATTTTATTGCTGAGTGTTGAGGAGGTCAGTTGAGGTTTTGGGTAAGGTTTTGGTCTCTATTTAAGCCTCTTGGTTCTGTGAGACTGGAAATACCCCAGGGAGGGCCCCAAACACTCCAGGCCCCTCTGAACCCAGCCCTTAGGAGTTAGGGCCATGTCCCAGTATGCCAAGCAGGCATCTCCTCACCACTGACAGGTGTCTGTGGCCAGGTGCACACCACCACATGGGTGTTTTGCAAGGCACATTCCTCAGGGGGAACTGATAACATTTTTTTTTAACCCATGTGAGTCGCAGAAAGTCCTGACATGAGGGCTTAGACAACAGCAGATAATTGGATTGCTTTGGATTTGGCAGGTTGAACCTTAGCTGTTCTCTGAACACTACCCCAGCTGTCATCATTCACCTGCTCTGATACAGTAGGATTTCAGAGACCTCCTCATTTTTCCATGCTGTCCATTGCAAAAGTGAGGACTTGCTGATAACACTTAATATATTCCTGCTGCATTGCAGCTGTTTCTGCTTTTGACCAGAACTGTAAAGTAAAATTTAGGTCTCCACAACTGCTCCAGTCAGATGGCAAACAGAGGAAGGACTATGTCTGGTGCTGCCCAGGTTATTGAAGGAGTGTGGGAGTTGTCCTCACTCTTTAAAGAGGGAATTAACCCCTACACCAGGACCTCTCCCTAAAGTGTTGCAGAACTTGTATCAGGCTTGTGCTGCCCCTGCAGGAAAGGAGCTGGCTTTCTAATTCTGTAGCCTCTGTTTGTGGACATACACACATGTGTGTGTATACCCACATGTATGAACCTGTACTGGAGGGGTGACAAAATCAGAAGATGACTGTGAAAACTTACTTAAGGCCTGAGCATGTGTAAAAGAATCTTTTTTCCTCCCCCTGTTAAGTGAAAGCCTGGCTAATGATCAACAGTAGCAGCAATATTTATGTAAGGTGTAACAAGGTAATGGTGTGGGGGTTCTTGGTGACTAAAAAAACCAGCATTTTTTATATACCTTCTTTTCTGTTTATTAGATTGAAAAAAAGCATTGGCTTAGGTGCATGAAATGGGGGGGGGGAGGGGAATTAGAATTGACTCAAGTTTGTTTGGGGAAGCATAGCAGAGAGTCCTTCATGACTAGTCAAACCCAGACAGGCAGGAAAGACACACCAGAAGGGACACAGAAAGCGGAAGAAGCCCCATCTACAGGAGCAGGGCAGCCTCCAGCAGGTGCTACTGAAGGTAAAAAAGAAATTAGGGGAAGTTAACATGGTTCTGTAGCTCGGTTTATTTGACTGTGCTGCACCCCACAGGCAGGATGGGGAATGCTTCCGGCCCTGCCAGGGAGCCCAGCTCACCGGGCTTGGTGCTGCAGCCAGAGGCGAGGGAACACAGGCTGGAGACCACCGGGAGTGATCTGGATGTTTGTCACTGTTGGAGGCAGAGAACAAAAGCCCTCGGAGAAGGGGAGGCCTGGAGAGACACCTGCAAGGGAGGAGGGGATAGGTGTGGCATCCTCGGCAGGGTGTGGGCAGGAGGTGAGAGCTGTCTGGGCTGCTGGGCAGGGGAGGGATGACCTCTGAGAAGTGTCAAAGTCAGGAAACCTTTTCTGGAGAACTGTCATCCTAATTCTTTGCCTTATTCAGCTGGGAGATAAAAAGCTTTGGAGGAGTGGATGCTATTGACACCGTAGATATGTGAAAGTTGTGTCTCTTAGGCCTTTAAGGATCCAAAAAAAAAAAGGAAAACACCTCACCCAAAAATTCCTCATCAAATTGCTGCCTACAAAGCAAATCCTGTGGATTGACAAATTTGGAGGCAGTGTTGTCTACACCACTTCCTGAGCACACGGAATTGTTCACTGCTGATGACCATGTTTTAATTTCCCCAAACCACAGTGCTCTACATATTTTGCTCTTTTTAGTGACTGCCATCCCTCCTCAACTTTCGTAGTAGCTTTCAGAGACAAACACAACCAGGTTACTGTGACTTGAATTCCCTCCTGTGCACTAGGAGCTCAGCTGGTGACAGCTTTGACTTCCCTTTCCCCTCTTGCCACATCTGGATGGTTGTACCCTGGTGTTGTCTGCTTCCACAGCCGCTGCCATCAACTTGGATTGCCAGCTGATACATATTGCTATAGGAAACCCCTAACCTGAACTACATTCTGCTGTCAAGTGTCTTTTCCCATAATAATAAGCTCTTCACTTCTGCATTACCTTTCTGTGTGATTTGAGGGCAAGAGATCCCAAGAGCGAGGAGATCAGCTGAGATTTGTACATTCCTGGCAGTCAAGGGAAGGTAAACTCCTCAACCCAACAAGCTGAATGAAGCATTTGCTACTGAAGGCAGTTCTGCACATTCATTTCCTGGCGATTTTGCTTCTTGGACCACCACACATAAAGCCAGTTCTCTGCCAGCTGGGCAGGCACCAGCATTCCCTGGCCATGTCTCCCATTCCAGCAGCAAAGTCACCTCCCAGAGCAGCTGAGTCAGACACAGGCTTGGTTGCTGCTGTTGCCTTTTATAGCAACTACATTTAAGAATTATCCTTAAATGCAATTAAAGCAAAAACCAGGACACAAAACTGAGGAAGTGCCCATATTCCTGTGTCCCTCTAGTGGCAGGTTTGTCCTTCCCTTTGGTGGGAGCTGTGCAATTCTGTAATTATTGCTGGTTACTCACAGCACTCATTTAGCGGGACGATGCCCTGGGGCAATCAGTGGGACCACAGAGCAGTGGTCTTCGCTTTTCTGTCTGTCCAGGTCTGGCAGGAGGCCCCAGCCTGAGCAAGCCTACCCCTGCTAACACAAATGCCTGAGCTGTTCTGACATATGGGTTTCTCACAGCAGCAGTATTTGAAGCAGAGGTGACTGCACCACAAAAAAGCATCCCACCCTGCCTACTCTGGCAACAATAAATCAGCTCCACTGCCACTTCCAGGCTCAGTACTTTATAAGGAGCATTTTAAGTGTCTTTTCTTGAGCTCTCTTTAAAAAAAGGTGGGGAGCACTTTTCAGTCTTAGGGAAATGACTTAGATGTGGGTGATTCTGCAAATGGGAGACATTCATGAAGGCTGAAATTGCAACTCCCTAACTTAGAACCCAGAGAAGGGGAGCAGAAGAGCATTAAGCTGTGGGCAGAACTCCCTCAGGTTATACTGAACCAAGGGACTCTTGAGAGGGAAAAAAACCAAAACCTTTATAGCCCCCAGCTCATGACACAAAGCACACCTTGTCCTCAGCAGACAGGACATTTACTTCATTCCTAGCCCCTGCTCAGGCCTTAGGTGAGGAAGGCAGAGATTCTAATGAGCAGTAACTGCTTCTACTCCTGCCCTTGCCTTGCTCTGAGCACACAGAGGCTCAAGGCACAGAAACCAAGCACCTGGTCCTGCCTGGACCAGCTGGATGCTTCCAGTCAGCCAAGCACAGCTGGACCCTGCTGGAATACCAGAGGCACCCGCACATCTCAGCATCACCCCCTGCAGTGACAAAGGGAGTCAAGCTGGTGAGCACCAAGCCAAGTTTCACCCTGCACCACTTTGTTGAGACATCCCACTCCTTAAGGTACAGGCAACACCACACACACAGCAGTCTTCCAGTTGCCCCATGGACAGCTGAGATCCCTGAGCTACCCCTTCCTCCCTTTTCAGATTCTAGAAGCTGACTGCCCCCAGCACCAACAGTAACTTCTAGCACAGAGCAGCCTCAAGCATCGATACACCACTCAACAGTCAAAAGATTAATAACATCAATTTTTATTCCAAACAAGACAGAACTACAGAACACCTGTAATCCTCCTGGTCATATTTCACGGAAGTCTTTAGAATACTGGACACACTAACTTACTATTCAAACTATAACAATCAGGGAGAGAATGATGGCGCTGCTGAAGGAGTTTCTTCTAAACGAACTAAAAGTTAATGTTTAAGAGTTAACTTTCTTCTATAATGCTCAGCTTTATCTTCAGGTGCTTAGCAACAAAAGCAAAAAAATAAGCCTGCTTTAGAACAGCAAGTAGGAGTAAACAGAATATGTAATCATACAAAGAGAAGCAAAACTTTAGTAAGGTCTCATGCGGCTTGATGGGGGTGGTGCACGATTCGGAGGAGTAATTGCTATATCCAAGTAGTCTCCTATCTGGAATTTCTGAGACTGCAACGTCATGGAATCATCTGTGCCCTTCCTGCCCGACATGGTGCTGCCGATCTCCTTCACCCTGTGAGGAGCAGAGGAAAGGCAAGTTAGTTATCCGTGGCCAATCTCTCCAGATGTCCAAAACAGGAACTGCACTGGCTCGTAACTCCCTTCCCGTGCCATTCCCTGCACTGCACACATGTGACCATGTACGCAAAACACTGGGGTTTTTCTCTGCGGTCCTGGGTGCACCAAGAAAAACTACACCAAATGCTCTTTCTGACAGTGCAAAGGAGCCTTCTACCCAATTATTTAAATACTAGTAAGAACCCCTTAGCCCCTGCCATACAGACAAAGCACAAGACCCCACCAGGTTCCAAAGCAGGGAACACCCACTGGATGCTGACAAAGATTAGCTCATGCCATTTTGAAAGAGATACACCTGCAGCAAGATCACTGCTGTAACTCAAGTGCAAGACCTACCAGGAACAAAGCATTATCTCAAGTAGGAGGGCAACGTTCCAGTTGCCAATACAGCAACCAAAGCCCTCAGGCACACGGGTTCATAATTGCAGTCTTGGGAACACACTGACAGGGATGGTCACCAAGCACAATTTAGAGAACTTCACATCATACAGAACGTCAGAAGTTTGGTATGTGGGTTCTGAACTTTAAATCAGTGTTAATGAAAAATAATTCACTGTTCTGGTGCCCGAAGTATTCTATTAACTCAAAGAATAAATGCCATTTACCTATAGCCAGGCCTCTTGAGATCTGTAAAAACAATTGCGAAGTTGAAATGTGTGCCCTTCTTCCGTGCTTCTGGGTAAACTTCTTTCACTAGGCTAGTCAGCTCTTTCAGAGTTGCATCCATCCTATATTAAACAAACAAACCCAAGTGCTTCACACTCTCAAAGGAACACCAAAAAAAGCTTCCCAAAACGTTTAAGATGGAATCAGAATATTGCTACAACTTAATCATATGTTTCTTTGCCTCGGCATAGCCTACCTGCACAGTTATTGACTGTAACACCTGGGAGAACCCACCACATACTGCACAATGGAAGCAACATGCTCTAATGCAAATGTGTCTGATTCACTGTGATATTCAGATGAATCTCTTCATCTCTGTATACATTTCAACATCTGCATTTCCACATCTCTCTAAGGAGTTACCATTTAAACAGCTGGAGCCTTTTATTTTTTTAATACATTCATATAGGACACAGTGTAAGAGTTTCCTCACCTAAGCGAACATCTGTATTAAAATCAGTTTACTATTAGAGCAAATGTAAGAAAAGAAAAAAAATACAATAGCTTTCCATTTTTGCCCTAGCAAGCAGTATTTCTTTACCCAGCATTCAGTCACAGCAGGGCTAAAGCTCATGGTCTAGAATTTCTAGAACAAAAGTACTCAGTCATCGCAAGTAAAGTGTCTCCAATTAAACAGACTGCGCACTCAGTCTGAGCTTCATGCAACCAAGGAGCAGTGTGTTGACAGACAATGCCCATTCTGACTTCTGCAGATGGGAAACAACTCAGACACCACCAACAGCCTGGACAGAGTCCATAAATCCCACTTAGAAGTAAATTAAAACTGCATGCTTTGGTAGCCACAAAAATGGATTTATTCAACTACACAACGTGTGAGTTACAACTCTGGCAAACATCATGAAGGGTTGAACTGCAGCATAATTCCTTTTCAAAGGCATTCTTCAAAATACTACAAACAAAACCTAACATGTTTGCAATAGAGACTAAGGCACTCCTCCAAAATAAATTTGACAGTGATAAAAAGCTGCTCTCTGTTAAAGCACTGCTACCTGACCATGCAAAAAGAAAACACATTACTCCATTCTCAGAAGGGTCTGAGTTAAACCAACACACCATTCACACAAGATTTCAAGTCCTCTGGGACAACTACTTATACTGGATAAACGGGGCTGTTGGAACAAAATATACGCATTAAAGGAGAACGTCTGCGTCGAGTAGCTGTGTTGTGATAACTATCGTCACAGCACAAGCTGCCGATTACGTGCAGCACTAGCTGGGCACTTCAGCCGCACTAAGTCTCAGTGGCTGAGCGCTCACCGCGGCGCAAAGCCGCGCTCCAGAGATGCCCCCCTCAGCGGCCAGGGCGCAGCCAGACCCGCTCCCCACCCCGCGTGTCCTGCTCCGCTCGGAGCCTGCACAGCGCCCTGGGGCCCAGGCGAGGCCACGGCCCGGCGCAGAGGAGGCGCCACTCACCAGGTGTAGATCTGCAGCTCGCTGGAGGGCACGTTGCCGCGGGAGAACTCGTCCATGCGGTGGTGCCGCCCATTGTTGGTGGTGAAGACGCGAAGCAGCAGCGGGCACGTCTGCGGGGCGACAGTGAGGACGAGGATGGGGATGGGGGCGAGGAGCCGCAGAGCTGGGGATCACCATGAGGGGTTCGCCACGCCTCCCCCGCCCCAGGCCTCACGGCGTCACTAGACGCTCACCACTCCCCCCGCCCCCGCTGCCCGCCNCGAGAGCGGGGGCGGGGCGGCCCCGGCGGGCTCCGCCCCCAGGCCTGAGGCACCGCCCTCCCCTCAGGGAGCCGCGGGGCTCCTGCGGGGCCCGGCCGTGCGGTCCAGCCCTGTAAGTAACAGCGGGCTGGAATAGACTAGCGGGAAATCTGCTTAGAATCTAGCATCCCTTAATTTTACATTCACGGAAAGGTCAAATGCATACCCTTCCCGTTTATTCTTTTTTTTTTCCCCACAAGTTTCCGCTTTTTACTGGGTTAAATTTGAGTCTGTGGTTGTGTCTTACAAAATAAGCGGGAACATATAATATCTATAAAAGAGTACAAAATACGTGGCTTTGTGATACCTTTTTTAAAATGTCGAGAGTTGCTTGTTACTCAAAGCGGTGGGGGCAGAGAGGCTCAGTTGTTTTTACAGAATTTACGCTTGGATTATTTCCTCTGAGTTTATTTCTCATTTGGAGAGTAAAAAAATAAAGCTTTTCTGTAAAATTAGACGGACGCGTGCTTTCAGGTGCAAAGTAATCACACATCAGGGATTCAAAGGTTTGCTGAGGCTGCAGGGGAGCTCTGAAGGAGGCTGCCCGCTCCGAACCCCTGCTCAAAGCAGTATCAGCAAAGACTGAATGGATTCTGAGTGTGCCCAGGGATGGAGATCTTTGGACCATCTGCTCCAGTGCTCAGTCGCCTTTGCAGGGAA
>WBMY01001704.1:525557-615881 GCA_013397315.1 Donacobius atricapilla | reverse complement strand
AAAAGAAGGTTTGTTTCTGTTGTCAGTTTGTACCCTTTACCTCCGGTTCTGTGGCGGGGCGTCGCTGAGAAGCCTGGCCGTGAGTCTTGGTTCCTGCTCGCCAAGTATTCCCACACAGTGAGCCGTCTCTGCGAACAGTGCCAGCTCCCGCCGCCTGTCCTCATACCACACATCCTCCCATCCCCTGAGCACGCCGCTAAGCCGTGTTTGATGCTATATTCTTGCGCTGTGCCTGCACTCCTCATACAATTCTCTGTTGGTGCTTGCAGGGAGCAGCCTGTGCCAGCGGAGCAGTGGCTCAGGATCCCCGCGGTGCAGGGTACGTCTCCGAGAAGCCAGGGGGCTCCGGGTGCTTCGGGTCTCCTGTCCCGAGTGTAAGTCTAGCGCCAGAAGTAAGTATTCCAAGCTCTGCACCATGCAAAAAGCAGGTGCTCGTTAAGCTGTTGTAAGCGTTGAAGTACCTGTGCTCTAAGGGTGACAGTGGTTGATTTCACTCTTCCGAACACTGTAGATGCATGTTTCAAAGGTATTATTTATTGAAAAAATATTTAGGGGAGAAGAATATTATAAAAATATAAAGGGAGATAAATATTATAAAAATATATTCATCTATTATGTTTCTGTGTATATCATAAAGAAGAGAAAGGGTTATGAGTCCATACCACAAAATAAAAAAAGCTCTTGCATTTCACTTGGATATACCAACAGTATTTGATTTAAAATGTTGATTTATGGTCACCAAATACAAGATGAGAGAACCAGCAACCTGCTACAGTTGACCCTCAGTTTTTATTAACTTCCTTTTGTAGTAGTCTGGATAGTGTTGTACTGTTTTAAATCTACATTAAGTTACAGCATATCATCATTTTTTTGCCATAGGCAATAAGTCAGCCTTGCCACCATTTCTGGATTTTGATTTCCCAGGCAACAATTCAGTTTATCGCTCTGCTAAAATTAATTATATCTGCCATAATAATACACACTTTGGGGTCAGTATGTGAAGTCCCATTTCTGAAACAAAGGAATTTATGCCAGGTATTGTAAGGGAACGGGTGTAACAAATAAAGCACAATTCTGTTACAAATCTGAGTAATTCCTTCTGATAGAACTTTTGGAGTACATTATTTATGTGAAAAATGACCCAAGTGGGCCTGAGTTTTAAGTAAATTAAAGCATTAATTAATTTATTATCAACACTATGATGCACAATTATTTGTGTATCAACACAATTTATTTGCAGTCTAAAATCTTAGATTCTTATGTGACATGTTTGAAAGCAAAGGTTGAAAATTATTTGGAAATGAAAATGCAGTGATGGGGCTGCAGGGTGCAGGTTTTACTCGGGATGGGGCAGTCTGGTTAAACAAGGCATAACACCATAAACTGGGTTCCCACAGGTTTAGGCTGAGGTCTCACGAGTACTGGAGTTGGTCCAACTGCTTGCTTTTGCCAGAGGAGGGGGATTTAGCTCCCACTGCTTGTTCTTAGTCACCTGCTGGGTTTTCCCTCCCTTCTGCCGGGCATGACTCTCACTAGATGCTTCCAAAAATAAGTTAAGTTCCCCACTTTCAGAGAAAACTATCTAGTGGGGGCTGATTCTCTGTCAGTTAATTTCACTTGACACTTTCTGAACAGATTCCATGACCACTAGACCTGCTGCAAGGTGAGTGGTGGGAAGTGCATGTCCAGGAGAGCCGGGGGGCGGAGGGAGAGAATAGGACTGGAGTAGGCTGTGTCCCTTCAGTGGTGGCGGGATGTTTGATTGCTTCACCCTCCCTTCACATTTTCTTAGGTTTTGGGGGGCAAGAGGTCTCCTTTGCTCATTCAGAGATGCTGTGTGCTGTGCAAATAAATGGCTGTACATGCAAACAGGTGTATATATATATATATATAGGGTACACTGCAAGGAAAATGAAAGATCCTTGCCGAGGTAGTGAGGCAGGGTAAGACTGTGCACAGGAGCAAGTCTCCAGACTTTGCTCTTGTGAAGGCCCAAAATACAACTCGAACTTTTCCAGCTGTGAATGCCTGTAGAGCAGGAGACAAGTGGTTTGGAAGCGTGAATTGCCCCTTTAAGTATTGTTAACACATGTTCTTAAGGAAGTGGTTATTTAAATAGCAAACTGTGAATTGTTTGTTTGGTCATCTTAGGACAGGAATGAATGAGATGGCGAGTGTGTGCCATTAGGATGTGGGACTGGGCAAAGCTACCAGAGCCCTTTAGAGAGGAGCGCTGTGGGTCAAGGAGCCCATTGGCCTACAAGACACTTACTGTGCATAACTTGTGTCTGAAAGGGAAAAACAAAAGGGGCAGTTGGTACCGAAGGATTGTAGCAAATAACAAATGTCCCTGGGAAGATACAGGAGGTAAGGGCATAGCTGCGCCTGGGGTATCAACAACATTCGAGGCAAACCTCTCAGAAACTAGAAAAATTGTAACATGACCAGAATAAGGAACTCCAAACATTTCAGACCCATGAGTGAATCAAATCTGAGTTCAAGGAAGCTGAATTAGCCTCAGCAGCATACTACTTCCAGGTTCCCCAGACTACCAGGATTTCTGGCCTATGGCTGTGATTCAGAGTTCTTTCTAACCAGGACTATATACAGTCCCTTAATTTTTCTTGGTTGTATGTGCATCCCATAAAGCCTGTTTGGTAGAGTACTTGGTCTTTATCTTGGTTGTGGAAAGTTCTACTACCCAATTCTGGCAACAACACAATCAACTTTCAAACATCTTTACAATCAATTGTGAGAGCAAAGTCTCGAATTTGAGGGAGCTTCTACTGCAAACCAGCTTTAACTGGTGAGGAAGAACATAAGCACAACTTCTTTGCAAATACAATCACTGGTTTTTCCTACATTTTGTGTCATGGGATGTCATGAGTGTGTTTTTATGTTCAGAATGCTCTGTGTGCAGTAGATTTCACTAGAATGTTTTAATTTCCTGTGTTTTGTACCAAAGTTAGTGTGAATGTCTAGAAGTCTGTAGTGCTGCTACACAATTACAATGTTTTCATATCAACTTCTGTTTCTGTTCCCTGTTTTGGATTTAGATGATTTGGGCTCACAAAATGCGCCATAACTCTTGGTCTTCTGTGGTCCTGTTCAACCTACCTGCGAGGCAGCAGGTGAATGAGTCGCTGCGGGACAGAGTGGTGGGGCTGGGATGTAGAAAAGGACTCTGGCACTGGATGTGTAAAGCCTACAGAGTCCCCCGGGGCAGCATCCTGATTCAGGAGCACCAAGATGTAGCTGCCTGGGAGGAATCTGTACTTGTATATAAGTTATATATATGTTTTTCTCTTCTTTTGGTTTTTTTCTGCAAAGTCATCAGAAGGAGCAAAAGTTAATAAAAGTGCTCATGAGGTGATTTACTGTTCTACAATATTGCAAAATGGTTGAACTGCTGATGTGAGAGTAGCACCAGTCAGGCTGGGCAGGCTTGTGCTCGCTCCCGGCACGCAGGCAGCGCGTGCCAGGCAGAGCCACTGCTGTGCCTTGTGAACTAGCTGCCTCATACCTGCCTATGTAAGACCTCGGCTAAAGCTGAAAGTGGTTTGTGATGCTGCCAAATGTTATAATTCTGCCATTCTGTTGGAACTATTCCACATCAGGTGTTTCCTAAAAGAGTATCCTCAGGATGCTTTTTTTTTTTAATTTCAGAGAAAAATATTCAAAGAATAATGTATTAGACAGATAAGCATTATTACTTACATTCCTGTTCCTTCTGTTTGTTTTCGATACCAACAGCAGTTTGTCAGAAACCTGTAGCATCCAAATACTTTTGAGAAAGAAATCATTTTTTTCAGATATGCTTACTCCTGTTAAAAATATTCTCATAAAGCAAATACACTGGATTGAACAGCAATGTTAAAAAAAATCAAACAAAGCCTGTGATTTATCTGAAGTCAGCTGAGACTAGTATTGGACACCTGGGCATGTGAGGGATTCCATAGGGTGTCCACACTGCTCCTGAGGTCTGCCACAGGCCTGAGCACAGGAGCTGGGAACAGTGGGGGATCTATTTTGTTTTCCTTAGGGTGCTGCTCCCGGCAGTGGGCAGCGATAAAGGATGCAGGATGTGACCCTGCCTGCATCCCCTGAGCAGCATGAGGAGGGAGCTGGAGAGCCACAGCACTTCAGGCTGATTCAGTGCAAAACTGCTCACAATCTGAATCAGCTAGAGAGTACAGCTTATGCAAGAGAGATCCAGCAAAAATTGTAATGACTGCTTGAATTTCACCTGGAGGGGGATCAGAACAAACTGGAGATCGTAGTTGTCAGCAGAGGAAAACAGACTTCTGTAGAGAGGGTGCTTTCCCAGGAGAGGAAGGTGGCCTTGGCCTGAGGCCCTGGGAAATCCCTTTTTAGGCCTAGTAGGCAAAAGGCTCAGTCCCATAATTCCTTTGTTCTCTTATGTAGATTATTGCTAGAAAGTTCTGAGTTTCCTCTGTTACTATAGGTTATCTTTTGGTGCAGAAATTTTAATATTCTTTATCATTCTCCCCTGTTGGACCCTTTCCTCAGACCCCGCCTTAACCCCACTCTAACTCCACCCCACACCAAGTTGTATAAATACCTTTGTCTGAGCCTGGCCCTTGCTTTTTGTCCCTTGTCTCGGCTTGCTCCAGTTAGTTCTTGTTACAGTGTACACCTTCATGTTAGTTGCTTTCGGATTAATAAAGTTCCTTTTCAGAACAACTGGATCGAGCTTGCCTCTCTCTCGTCAAGTCACTGTCGGGTTTGAGGCCTGAGGAAACCCAAAGAGGTCCAGTCGTCCAGGCTCAGATCCCTGGAAGGTTTCAGACTTCAATTTCAAGTAAAGAAAAAGTAACTCCTGGTCTGTCACATAGAGGTATTTTCTTCTTTATACAAATTCCCCTGAAGGTGAGATGGTGAGGTGTGCTAAATATTCTATTGATTTTTCCTGGTGGAGTTGTAGACTTGGTTACAAAATATAAAATTAAGGAAGAAATGTTGCCAGACCCTAAACCTGGATTTCATTAAAATGTGTTGTCATTTCTCTATAAAATACATCTGCTACAATATTCCAGAAATTTTAGACACACAATAGGGTAATAAACTGCTTTTATAACTTGGGTAATACTCTACCATAGATTCCTGATTTCCCCCCTACTGTTTGTCTGAAATTACGTCAGTACAAAAACATTCTTACGCTGTGAAGGAGCAACAAATGGGCTGGTATTTCAATAAGTGGAAATGTTTAAAATTGTGTAGGAGACGTGTTTTATAGAGAGGATAACCAACAGTGGGAGTTGGTCAGCCTGTAATTCACCGCAGATACTTCAGCCAGCAGCGTGGGTCCCTGCCTACACTCCCTGGGCGCTGTGTTTCCTGGTTTTCCTTCACTGGATCAGCTCCACTACTGGAAGCAGTGGTGAGAAACCAAGCCAGTGTGAAGGTTACTTTAATTGCTGGTGCTTTCCCCAGTTGCTGATGCTGCTGCCTCCTGACAGAACCGATTTTCCCTGGGGACAGAGAGGCTGCCTGACCTGCTGCCCTGCACTGGCTGCTCTGAGGCAACAGCACTGTCTTCCAAGTGCCCTGCATGGCAAAGCCAGCGTGTTCCCTCGCAACATCAGCAGCTAGAAGAGATGTCCTTAATATTGTCTTCCACATTTCCTGTGCAGACAAGTCCCTTCCCTGCCTGCTTCCTGGATTAATGTGATCCTATCCTTTTACACAACTCAAAAGTCTGAGAGGGGAGTGAGTGTCTCCATCAGACAGACACATTCTTATTCATTGTTTGGTGGGAACATTTCCATGAGTAAGTGTTCACAGATTAGGTTGATGGTTATTTCAGTATCTTCTGCCATATATTTATTTTCCCTTCCCATGGAAGAATCATATTAAAGTACTTAAGCTTTTTCTCCTGAAGAAGAAAATTCCAACTGAGTGTACCAACATAAACATATTTTATATGTAGCTCCCTGGCTATGCTTCTCTTCTTCTTGCCATACACTCCTAGAATTTTCCAGTCTGTGGCACACACTGTTCCTATTGAAAGTAGTAAATGGATAAAGATGCATCCCGCATGCTAGGAACAGGTATTTCCCTTCTGGTTTTTGCCCAGTATGTCAGATCTTAACAGAAAGAACCTCCTGTGTCTGTGGCATTTCACACTGATTCTGCAAGGATGAGGGAACTGTTGACAAGTAAATCCTCTCTGGCCCTGGTAAGAGGCATGTTTTTTGTGGCTTCCTTCTGGGGCTCACAGAGCCCTGCTGAAGGTTTATGAGAGCAGTGTGTATCCTTCATAAGAGAGGATGATGTTGTACAAGCCATTACGTGTGTCCTGCCTCCAGAAGCATCGTCATAGTCAAGCAAAACTTCCCTTCAAAATAAATAGTTCCATGTGGCTGGCCTTGTCAAGGACAAAGCAAAGCTTCAGCACCCTGAGACAGCTCAGCTGCCTTGCAGAAATATCTTTTGTGGCTCAACAAGAAGGAAAAAAACCACAATTCTCTTTCTCTTCTTGGTTTCTTTTGTGGTTTGTTGTTTTGTTGGGGCTTTTTTGGGGGGGGTTGTTTTTTTAATGGCTAGTTATGATTAAAATGTTCTGTCTGTGATGAATTATCCACAATATTTAGAATAATTCAATATTGAACCAAATTCTTTACTGAATGCTATGCAATATCAATTAACTCTAACAATCTTTTTAAAAAGTAGGGAAGTGTCCATCACTGGGAGTTTACAATATGTGACGACTGAGTCCAGAATGAATTCTGACAGCTTGGTTACCATGAGCTCCTCAGAGACACAGTGCTTAGTGGAAACACTGAAATAATCCTAATGGTAGTGGCAGGAATAGTGCTGGTAAAACAGAGTGTGCTGTGAGCACAATACAAGGCAGTATTGCTTTGGCTCCTACACACAGTAATTCAAAAGTTCCTAGAAAATTTGTGCATGCCTGTTCTTTAGACCAAGAAAGAATAACCTCTCTACATGCTGCTGACAATGGCTATCAGCTGTTTTATATTCCATTTTGCACGTGGCAAGAGGTGGGGGAAATTGCAAATGTAGGAAGTCTTGCTGCAGAGGAATGAAGGCCCACTGGTGGTATAGATGAGCAATAGTAAGGGCATGGGGAAAAGTGCACACAGTGCGCAGGGTGCTGGCAGAAGAAACCACTGTTTTCACATTTCTTGCTGTTCCTTCCCTATCAGCCCTCTTGGCAGAGCTGGTCATGATGCGCTCTCCATATAGAGGTTGCTGCAATGAAGCACCTTAGCAAAGGCTTCATACTTAAAGAGTTTACAAAAATCCTGCTGCTCTTGCCTGGATTGGGTGAGGAAGGGTTCACACAAGCAGCTGTGCTGGCACATCAGTGGGCCAGAGGGGATGGTGATAAAAGGCATCCTTCTTGCAGTGGTTCAGTTGGAAACAGAAGATGACATCTGTCCGTAAGCTGGTGCTTTCAAATGACGGGCTGTACGATGTGACAAGTTATGTAACAACATGACAGACTGTGATGTTTCAGATTGCTGTGAGCAGCACCCTTTGTGTTCACAAGCTGTGTAAGAAAGCGCAGCACTCCAAAAAATAAATAAGTGCCTCACAGACTTGCTAAAGGGAAAATTCTTGCAAATGGAGAGAGGGAGAGGTAAGAAACTATTTCAAAAGAAGTGGATAAGGAAAAAAAAATCTTGGGTTAACACTTCTTTACAGTTAGCTTTATGTTTTGTTATCCCTGTTGCAAAGCTAAGAATAATTCAGAATCATTTCTATAAAACTTCAGGGCATAGAAAAGCAGGAGAAATGGCACTTCTACACCCCTTAGCTTAGATTTCAATGTGAAGCAAGATAAAATAAGCACTATTTTATTTGGGTTTAAGGAATGTAAAGGCATAATAATTACCAGCTGATACACCAGTTTAATGCAGGTGTTCAGATCTCTAGAAGATTAAGAGTCATAATAACTCAGAGTTTCCTCTAAAAAGAGATCTCAGAATTTTCAAATTCAAAAAAACCCACAAATACTGGAAAAAGAAACCCCCATTAAATTAAGGGGGTTAAGGAATTAAAACTCAAATACAAAAAGTACACTAATTCTGTTCCCAGAGACATGTATAGATTCTCCTGCCTGTTAGAGGTGAGCAATTACTAAGCATACAGATTTGAAAATTTCAAAGTGAAATATTAAGAACACATGGCACAGTTATTGCGGAATTCTTGCATACAGATTCTGCTGTATGGGCTGGATCTTAAAATGTTGAAGTTCAGCAGTCTGGCTGCTTCTTTCAGACTTGGGTCTGGCTTCACCCAAAAAAATATGGAGCTGCTGCTCACACATGCTTCAAAAAGTCACATGAATGAGATTCAGAAAGGATTTTAACCATGGCTAAAGATGAAATGAAACACTGTCAAAGTTATTAGTTGGTTTCTGATTAGAAACCATGAAGACCAGTCAAAATGAGAGATTCATGAGCATCTGTCCATTTTGGGCTGCAAACAAGTTGGGAAGATTTCTGTATTTGTGCTAATGTGGCTGTAGCTGTTCTTTAAGCTGTGGCCAGCCAATGGAAATGATGTGGCCAGCAGAGGCATTACACATTTTTCATTTTATGTTTAGATGGCAGATGACATTTTTGGTCAGTAATGGAGAAGTTCCTACTGCATTTGCACTTAGGGATGCCTGGATTTTGGTGAATGCTTTTTCATCCCACATTCTTTGTGCCTCTTGTCTTAAGCTGGTAATTTTTGGTGGTGTTAGTGGTGGAAGACCACCAAGAAGAGGCTGTGCACCTGCTCCGGGGAGCTCCAAAGTTCATCCTCCTCCTGCTCTCTTGTGGGCTGTGAGTTATACAGCTCCGTTAGCTCTGTACACATGCTGACAGCTCAACTGCAGGGGAGTTTACAGTTTCCTCAGGCTGCCTGAATGATTCTTGGCTTCTTGCTGGGACAGCAATCCCATGATGCCAGCCGCCAGGATTGCGAGTGGCTTCATCAGTGGTTAGCTGGCAGAGATAATAGATGGGAAAAGGTAGTTGAAAGCAGCTGGTCCTTGGCAAGATTGAAAAACATCAGGTGCAACTGTTATTGGCCCTACCTGTGTGTCACTGATGGAGCAAGGCTGCAGGGGCATTGCTGAAATGTGGGAATTATACTTTGTGCACACCATTTCCTGGCCCAGCCAGGAGCAAAGCCAAAACTATGACAAATAGCAATGCAGTCTTTTGCTAAAGTCATAGCTTTTAAAAGACTTCCAGAGAAGATGAATCCTGCTTTCCTGACTGTAACAATGCATACCTAATCCCAAAGCACCTTTTCTTTTGCTGCCAAATTATAAAAAAGCCCTCTGACTTCTGGGGGAGGAGTATGTGGAGCACCAGGCTCAATATTTGATGAACATGTGAAAACCTTCTCTCACTGTAGTGCTGTGGCAGAAGAGGAATGAGACAGGCATGGTGCAGGCAGGGTGTCCTTGCACAGGGAATGTGCCCGTGGCAAGTCCTTGGGGAGTTTGAGCCAAGGCATGCGTCTGTCCAGCCACACCAGCACCACCATGGGGAACAAACTTGAACATTAAACTCCTCTCACTGCTTACCTCATTCAGCTTCTGCACTGTCCTCATGCAAGGAAATAACACATTTCTCCCCTGAAATGATTTTGTATTTCCCTGAAGAGTTCTTAAAATATCCACAACAAAAAGCGTAAAGGAAAAACTGCTGGAATTTGGTCCTGCTGTAAGAAAACAATGTGAAGGATATGAGGCAAGGTACCATTTCATTGTGCTTTACTCATGCTTGTAATTTAGATCTCATCACTTTCAAGGCCTCTGCTGGCAATATTTCGTTCTAAGAATAGAGCTTAAAGGTATTTTAAGAATTCTAGCTGTTGTGCAATTAATAGGGTAACACTTTGTTCTAAGTAAAAAGATCTGCTGTTTTGAGCAGTAGCAGTATTTTGCATGTAAAAAGGGGGGAATGGGGAATGTTTTATTGCCAGCACTTTTCCTTACAGGGGGATGAATCACTTACATTCTTGGCAACCAAGCTTAAATTCACAAGAATGCTCAGTTTGATCAACTTCCTTCAAAACACTAAGCTCAAAGTACAGAGGAAAAAAGAGAGAAAGAAACTTGGATGAGCTTGGATGTGGAAGACATTACAAGATGGACATCCAAGCAGGAAGACAATAAATCTAGTGTACAAATTGTTTTGCCCAAAGCAAGTCACTGACTTGCTGTTACAAGAGGGTCCAGTCTAAATTAAGAGAGTACTGGAATGGAAAAATAAAACAAGGAGGAAAAGAGCCAGAGCAGAGAAAGAAAACCCCTGCTGATCTGGCAGACATGGCCAATGCTGTCTCAAACATGAGTTTATTTGCTAACAAAACAATGTGAATTTTCATGAAAAATTACCACCCTTCTCTTCAGAATGGAAGATGGTGCTGGGAAATGAAATATGAGAATACAGTTAGTTTAGGTGAGAGGAGAGTGCCTATGTTCAGGCTGTTTTTTCACGTAGCAAAAGCCAAGGGTCATGAGGGGACTTCTTAGTCAGGAGCACAGGGGGAACCAAGCCATGTCTTTGTTGTTTCTCTCCACCTGTGCAGTGTACCCTGCTGAGGAAGGGGTGGCACTGAAAATAGTCCCTTTTAGTTTTATTCTAATGGATGGGTTTTCAGCTGGATTGGTTGCCTGGGCTGGTTCACCAAGCAGCACCTGTGGCACAATATGCCCAAGTGTCAGTGGAGGAGATGACAAGAGTGAGGCGACATGGCAGAGGGGGAATGAAGAAGCTGGACAGGCACTGCTGGTGTTCCACCTCATTTGTGATCTTCTACACAGTGCTGGTCTAAGGGACATTTGGCCCTGCTGCACCCCTCTGCTCAGAGACAGTTAAGTGGCAGCTTCAATGAGACCTGTACAATTGCTTGTTGGCTGAAGTAAAAACAACCCAAGCAAAACCCAAAACATTATTTAGTGTGGAATTTCCCTTTTTCTAGGTCATCCTGTGGTCATGCAAAGAGCTGTGTCAGTATAAAAGCATGACAGTGAGGAGTGATGGAAGACAAGAAAGGAAGTACTGCTGCCCAGTACCTTTTGATTTACCCCTGTTCTTCACCCCAGTGCTCTGCCACCCCTCACCTGCAGTGCACGTGGGGGCTGCAGCACCTCCGGATGATTAAGGTAAGTGTGACTGTGGCATGTCCTGCAGCCAGCACAGGGCTGCTGTACTTCTGTTCAGGGTGTCCTCCCAAAATATATTTGGCACTTACCAAACCTAATATGAGGGGAAAAAAAATAACTGGGGAAGAATGAGAAGGTAGAGACCTAGGAGGGCTGGGCCAGGCCGCAAAGGATAAGTTGCTTTGAGTATGCAAGATACTGCAGAAGTGCCAGTGTCTAATAACCTCAGCATCACACAGTTGTTGTTGTGTGTCTTCAGGACCCCAGTTTCAGTAGGTTTCTCACTTCTGTCATGCTCCGCAGTGGCAGTGCAGCACTGCTCTCTGATTCTTCAATCACATATTTTGCTTATATGTAGTGAATCCCACACTTTTGGGACACTGAATGTACTGTGTATTCACCAAGCAACCACATCCCATTCATAGAATAAGATCAGTGCTTCCTGGTCTGGTTTCCTGTACACAGATTGTACAATAGGTCAGCACAGGTCCTGGGGATATGTCCAGGTTTTCCACACGTGTAGCCTTCCTATCCAAGCTGCAGTACAGACAATCCTCAAACATCTGTGCAGGGAAATTTTCTGGGCATAAAAAGGAAATATCTAGCAAATCTGGACAGAGGGTAGCCCCAAGTCAGAGCCTCCAACACATTATGAAACACTGGACCAAAGTCCCAAAGAGAAATGCGAGCAACCTTTGCACTGGACTTTTTTAAGACTAGACAAGTATGTGCCATAGTGAAGTCAGCCTAAACTAGATCCTTCACAGCCTTATTTCCTGTAAGAAACTACTTGTTTGACTCTGTAGCATGAAGAATGGCAAGCACAGTCTGTTTTCTGCTCTGCAACCTGCTCCCTCCTTCTCCAGCCTCTTGCTGGGATCAGTGTGAAACCCAGTGCAGACACTTGGGGCTGGGCACTGAGAAAAGGGAGATTTGTATGCAATGAGTCTGTGTATTCATGCATGAGAGAAACTGTGGCAGCAATGGTGTTCCCTCATAGTAATGCAGAGCCAGACGGAAATAGGATGAAGTTTTTTTTCAGGGTTAAAATAAGCAGAACAAGAGCCAGTTGTTGTTTTGGAGAAGAGGAAAGCAGCTGATGTCAAAATGTTTCACCGACTTGGCAAAAGTGCCAAGCTGGCCCTGCCTGCATAATACAAGGACTTCAAAGGGCTTATCTTGAATAAGAATTGAGGGAGCCAGATCACAGTTTCCTACATGTATTCAGCTGAGGTTAAATGATATGCAAGGCTATGTCCCAAGGGTGTGTTTTCCTGCTGATGCCAGCCAAATTGCTGACACCTCTGCCTGCAGGTTTGTGGGCCCAGTCTTGCTTTAGCTGCATACACACAGAGGGAGCTCAGTTCTGACCCAGCACCAGGAAGAGTGGGTCACACTCTCGCAGCTGGTCACTTCAGGAGCAGTGTTCCACAGTGGGAACGCTGAAACAGATGGCAAGGCCCTTGCTCCAGCGGTGAGCCAGTACTCAGGAGGGGCGTGGGGTTCTTAAACAGGATGCAGGCTGAATAACCCTCCATTCCTGAAGAGGGTGGTCCCCGAAGGTCAGGGCTGCCTTCAATGGTGTGGCAGCATGAGAGGAAACTGCCTCAGAGGGTGCTTTCATAATGCTCAGACTATGAATAAATTCAGCCTGTTGTGCTCTGGGTTCCCAAGTGTTACTCATAAAAAATGTGAATAAGGAGAATAAGGCTAGGAAAAGAACAATTCTCCAGCTAAACTTTCTTTACAGGATGAACAGGGGTCCTCCTCACCCCACCCTTTGTCTGATTTCAGACAAAGGGCTTTGCATCCTGCACAGGAGTTCTCTTTACTGCCTGGAAGGAAGATATGGATTGTAGGTGGTACAAACCTGGAATACCTTAGCTCACTGAGTAACAGAATACCGGGGGTTGGAAGGAACCTCTTGATGATGTGATCTAATGCAAACCTCTACTCAAGCAGGGGTCACTTAGAGCAGGTTTCTCAGGACCATGTCCAGTGACATTTTGCAAATCCTCACTTATGGAGGCTTCAGAGCTTCTCTGGGCAACTGAATGGACAGGCAATGACCAAAGATCTGTCAGTACAGATTCACCTTCACAATTAATTATTAAAGTACAATCTGAACAAATGTACTTGATGTTCACACATTGACTTTGGTTCTGGTGAGACTGGGTATAAAATTATGTGGACCAAGGCTGATCCATACTTAACCCAGGTGCATAGTTCTGGGGAAAAGACAGTCAAAGAGACTGTTGGGTGCTATCTGGGATTAACACACTGTGGTCCCGTGGGAACTCTCCCAGTTCAGGACAGGAGCAGCCATTCCTCCAGTCAGTGCTGTGCTAATTTAGTGGAAGGAGGACCAAGGGTCTCTGAACCTGTTACAACAATAAATCCAGAAAAACAATGAAGATTTTTCATCCTTTAAAGCACAAAGAGTTTTCTAAGAATATTTGTCCCTTAAATTCCAGAAGATGAGGGAACAGATAGGGCCATCCTTTCTGTTCCCATGCTTCAGAGCCAACACTTTACCCTGACCATCACTGTTACCAAGGCAGCATCACAGTTCTGGCAGGAGATCTTATCTGAAATCTTAACAGAGGCACATTTAGGCTATTCAAGACAGTTTTATATTGCTCAAGCTAAAGGCAGTGAAATGTTTCATTCAATTAGCGAGCAAACACAGTCTGTCAATTTCCTCTGTGCGATGCACAGAAATCTGTCTGCTTCCTCCCCAAGTACAGTACAGCATGTCTGAGCCACTGGCTACTATAATTAGGATGAGGAAAACATTTATGTGGCACTATAAAGGTGAACTGGGTGCTTTGCAAGTACAAAAGCATTTAAGTTGTTCCCAAAGTATCCAGAGTCAAATGCAGTCAAGAAAAAAAACACAAGGCAATTGTCTCCAGGGAAAAATGGATCCTGCAGAGATGAAGAATCACCAGGGCAGCACATCTGAATGGAGAAGGGAACTCCTGGACTGAATGACTGGATATCCCTCAGGAACACTGTGATTTCTTTCCTAATCTGCCATGGACCTCATAGGTGACCCTCAGGAGTCGTGGGTTCTGTGCATGAGTTCTCCCTGTAAAACTGGCCTTACTTCAACTCACTCAGTTTCCAAAATAAAGGAGGCTATGAAACAGAGGCTGGGAGAAGACAAGAGGAACTGTGGCAGGATAGTATCAGGAGGCGCTCAGGAAGCAAGAGAGGCAACAGGGGCAAAGAAGAGGAAAACGTCTGAAGAGTGAGAAGGTAGGGAGCCAATAGAAAGAATAAAATTAGATGGGATCCTTCAAGTGTAGGGGAGGAGAAGGTAGGTTAATAAATTTTTGGTTAGGCGAAAAGGAGTACAGAAAACCTGAAAGAGAAGCTGTCAGTGAATTACATTAGCTAAAACAGGTAATGGCCAGAGCATAGAGAAGAACTGTAGTCATGGTGATAGAAAAGCAAGGACCACTTTGAGAAGTACTGAGTCAGAAACAAAATGCTTCAGATTAGGCCTTTCATGAGAGACCAGTGATGTGAAAGAAAAGGAAAGAAAATAAAAAAATCCCACCCTTCCCTGAACCCAGAAAAAATAGAGGAAGTACAGAAATCAGATTTGAGAGAACTGATACTTTTATATCAAACAAAATCAATTTGAGGCAGAATTACTATGTAATAGCAGCAAGAGCTTCAGGAGAAAAGATTTGAAAAGCCACAGGGTTCTAAAAGTGGATAGTGGACAGAATAGAAGATTATTTATACTCTAGAAAGGTGTAGGCAGAAATTATCAGGTGCAATCAGGAGAGGAACATGGAACAATCAGCTGAGCCATGTTTCAGGGGCCACCAGACAAAAATCTCCAATTACACATTTTGTGTCACCCACTCTGGGCACACACCTCCCCTCATTTGTCGAGATGAGGATTTCAACATGATGTTTCAAATAGTCATAAGGAGCAGCAGTAACTGAAATTCCAAGGGGCCAAGAAAACACTTGTTGCAATGACTGAACACAGTCTTCGCTTGCATTTCACAACATTGCACAAGGCTTAAAAAGTAATCTCCTAATTTGCACACCCGTATCACTGTGTACACAGAGAATGGCTAAACCGATCTGGTGTGCATTGAAATTTATGTCCTAGCCAGAGCCTGCCCTCTTGCTCCATGTGCACCAAGGGCTTGGCATTGCAGAGAACATTTGAGCTTCTGGACTTACATGTGGATCTTTGAGGAGTGGACAATAGACAGAAGAGCAATTAGACTGCTCTTGTTAGTCTAAAGGGAGTACAAAGGAGCATGGTGACAAACTGTGAATTAATTGCTGTACTTGAAGCCAAAAATGACCAGAGCACAGAGAAGAAGTTTAAAAAGGGAAAAAAAAAAAGACCCAGGGAACTACAGGCATGTCAGTCTCATCTCTATGCCCAGCAAGATCACAGAGCAGATCCTCCTGGGAGCTATGGTAAGACACATGGAAAATCAGGTGACTGGTGGCAGCTAACATGGTTTCACTAAAGGCAAATCATGCCTGACAAATGCCTAACCCTTCTACAACAGGGTTACAACAGCAGTGGATAAAGGAAGAGCAACAGACGTAATCTACCTGGACTTGTGCAAGATGTTGGACATTGTCCCATATGACATCCTCATTTCTAAAATGGAGAGACATGGATTTGATGGGTGGACCGCTTAAAGGATTGGGAATTAGCTGGATGGTCACATTCAAAGAGTTGTGGTCAACACCTTAATGTCCAGGGGGAGACAAATGACAAGTGACATTCCTTCAGGATTGGTGACTGGTGCTGTTTAACAGCTTTGTCAGTGATGTGGCATAGAATACACCCTCAGCAAGATTGCCAGTGACACCAAGTTGTGTAGTGCGACTGACGTGCTGGAGGGAAGGGATCTTACCCAGAGAGACCTTGACAGGCTTGAGAGGAGGGCACATGTGAACCGCATGAAGTTCAAAGAGGCCAAGTGTAAAGGTCCCGCACCTGGGTCAGGGCAATCCTGAGCACAAATACAAGCTGGATGGAGAATGGATTTAGCACTGAGCAGAAGCACTTAGGGGTGCTGATTAGGACAAGCAGCTGGGTGTGTTTTGGCAATGTGCTCTCACAGTCCAGAAAGCCAAACGTGTCCTGGGCTGCATCCAAAGCAGTGTGGGCAGCAGGGTGAGGGAGGGAAATCTGCCCCTCTGCTCTGCTGTTGTGAGACCCCCACCTGCAGTGCTGCATCCAGCTCTGTGGTCCCCTGTGTAACAAGGGAGTGGGTCCATTGGAGGACCATGAAGAAGATTATCAGAGTGCTGTAGCACTCTCCTGTGAAGACAGCTTGTGAAAGTTGGGATTGTTGAGCCTGGAGAAGAGAAGGCTCTGGAGAGACTTTAGAGCAGGCTTCCACTACCTGAATGGGGCCTCATGAGAGCTGGAGAAACATTTTATAAAGGCATGTAGTGACAGGACAATGGGGAGTAGCTTTAAACTGACAGAGGGCAAGTTTAAATGAGATATTAGGAAGAAATTCTTCCCTGTGAGAGTGGTGAGGCACTGCCACAGGTTGCTCAGAGAAGCTGTGGATGCTCTGTCCCTGGAAGTGTTAAAAGCCAGGTTGGATGAGGCTTGAAGCAGTGTGGTCTAGTGGAAGGTGTCCCTGTCTCAATGGCAGGGGGTTGGAACTAGGTGATTTTTAAGGTCCCTTGCAACCCAAACCATTCCATGATTCTATGAATCTTAATCAAGGGGATAGAAAAGCAAGGGCCACTTGAGTTGTTTTGTCATGAGATGCTACTTTGAAACGATTGGTTGTGACTTCTATGTTTCTATTCACTTTGATTTACAGTATAACAATATTCCTGTTCATGTGTTTATCACATTCAAAGACTTAAAGAAAACTTTACTCATTTAAGTTACTCATTTAAGTTACTCATTTAGATTCATTATAACCAAAATCTGTATTTTAATTATTTGCAAATCACATATTATCCAACCTACAGTTTACTGACTGATGATGAATAAAAGCTACTCCCTAACATTCAGAGCCTTTCTTCTTTAACGCTGGAGTTTTTAAGAGCTCTAGCAGAGCATGTAAAGGTAAGGTAGAGCAGACTCTGAAAGAAAGTAGCTAGAAAATTGAAAGCATGTTTAGGACTGCTGTGATGCTTTTTAGACGTGGAACTTTGTATTCCTGAAGTGAGCTAAAAGCAGTGGCTGGTGTGGGAAGTTAATTCAAAATAGATGTGGGTTGAAAGACTGTGTGGAAGACTAGGAGACACGCGGTGATAATGATAGTTATCAAACAGGAACACGTGGTGAGGCATTTTTGGAGGGGAAACTCTTTCAGTTTCTATGCTGTTTTCATGTATATTATTCTGTGATGATACTCTAGTAAATCATTATGGAGAGCTGAGGATTTTTCAGTCTCCTGCTGTGGTGGATTGACCCTGACTGGATGCCTCATGCCCACCAAAGCTGCTTTTATTGCTCCCCTTCTCAACTGGATAGGGGAAAGAAAATATAACAAAAAGCTCACAGGTTGAGTTAAGGACAGGGAGACAAAGGACTCACCAATTACTGTCATGGGCAAAACAGACTCAACTTGGGGATAATTAATTTATTATCAATCAAATCAGAGTAGTATAATAAAAACCAAACACGAATTCTTAGAATACCTTTCTCCTACCCCTCCCTTCCTGAATTCCCTCCTGAATTCTCTACCTCCACTGCACAGTGGTGCAGGGGACAGGGAATGGGGGCTGCAGTCAGTTCATCACATGTGTCTCTGCTGCTTCTTCCTCCTCAGGAGGAGGTTTGTCACATTCCTCCCCTGCTCCACTGTGAGGTCCCTCCCACGGGAGACAAATCTCCATGAACTTTGTCAACGTCAGTCCTTCCCACGGGCTGCAGCTCTTCACTAACTTCTCCAACATGGGTCCCCCATGGTGTCACAAGTCCTGTCAGCAAGCCTACTCCAGCATGGGCTCCTCTCTCCACAGATTGACCAGTCCTGCCAGGAGCCTGCTCCAGCATGGGCTTCCCACGGGGTCACAGGCTCCTTCAGGCATTCCCCCTGTTCTGGTCTGGGCTCTTCCATGGCTGCAGGTGGATCTCTGCCCCCTCTCTGGACCTCCAGGGGCACAGCTGCCTCACCACAGCATGTACCAGAGGCCGCAGGGGAAATCTCAGCTCTGATACCTGGAGCACCTGCTGCTCCTGCGTCACCGAACTGTGTGCCTGCAATGTTGTGGCTCTCATGTTTTCTCACTCTTCCTGGCTGCTGCTGTGCAGCTTTTTTCCATGCTGTTTTAAGTCCGTTATCCCAGAGGCATTACCAGTATCCCTGATGGGCTCAGCCTTGGCCAGCAATGGGTGGGTCCATCTTGGAGCTGGCTACCATTGGCTCTGCTGGACATGGGGGTAGCTTCTGGAAGCTTCTCAGAGAAGCCACCCCTGTAGTCCCCTACTACCAAAACCTTGCCATGCAAACTCAATAGACCTACGCAGGGGTCCTCTTATAATTTTCCCCAACAACTCTTTAGGTGCTGTAATCCTGAACCCAATTTCAATAAAATTTTCTCTTTTATATGCATGTATGGCACATCTGGATGACAAGTCCCAAAGTGCAATTTTATGTTTCTATTGCCAAGGCCATGTGATACTTTATGCCCATCTTTCCATCCTGCTTGTGATTATACCAGTGGGTCAGGCCAAGTTATTTTATTCATGCAAGTCACTCGCCTCACAGACAACAGCAAATACTTCTCTCAGTTTTCTGGTATCCTTATTTGCTAATAAAGCTGTGTAAACAAGTACAAAGCACACAGGATTTTGACTCCCAGAGTACACAGAGGTGTGACCGTAGTTTTTCCTCTACTCAGTATCATTCTTTCTCCCCTAAGAAAATACGTGAGGTTTGTTGACTGGAGCTTCTTATGCTGCTTTGAGATGCCTTGCCAATTTGTACATTATCCCACTTCCTTCCTGCAGGCAATCCAAACAGTGGAGACTTCCACTGAAGCCCTGCCCCTCACAACTCCACCACACAACTGCTCAGCTCTCAGGCCCTGTCTTACAGCACAAGAAATGTGGTGGCTCAGAGCTGGGCTCAGCAGGAGCTCTGAGGGCCTGCCACTTCTGAGGCAGACCTTGAAGAGGAGACTTCTGCAAACCCTCTGTGCTGAGCCCAGGAGATGCCGTGAGCCAGCGGCACACTGGGCAGCTCCGTGCTGTCATGCAGATGTGGCAGGTATGCCGATGTAAGGCCAGCTCCATTGGCACAGTCACTGTTAAAAGCCCGTTTACTTAGAAAAATGAGATGAAGCAATAGGCTTACAGTGCCACTGGAAAATTACTGTGGCAGAGAGGATCTGGATTTCTGCAGAGTAACTAGGGCAAGACCTAAGTCTTACAGGTTTGCCTTAGAGCTTTGTATCTGGGCAATAGCTTGGAACCAAGAAATTGGACATCCCCTCTGACTTGTTGTGTTTTGCATCCTTTTGAAATTTTGTTTCATTTTTAGTGACAGTATGATCTAATTGTTGATCATTATTTGGTAGATGAGGATTCTGGTCTTGGCTTTACCGCTGAATTGCCATGTTCCTTGTGAGTGTTCATGCAGCCTAGCCTTGCTTCTCTCTTCAATTCCTCTATCTTATCTGCAGAGATGTAATCTCTGCTCTGAAGAGGTGATCCCTTATTACAGGTTTGGGGTTTTTTGGTAGCAATTGTAGCCTTCCGGTGCACCATCACATATAGCAAGATTAACTGATATTTTCCCTATGCCTCCCTGGAATGTTCTCATTTTGTAGCTGTTCCACACATGCAATTGTCTTGTACCAGCATGGTCTTCTTTCTGTTTCTTTTTAAATTTGTGGTTACTTCTGTCACCTACTTCTCTCACTCTTTGATGCAAAAACAGACTTTTTAAAAATAGAGGTAGAAACAAGTTTTTTCTACTTCTACAGCTGACATCTACCTCTGTTTGCCTGTTTCCACTGAAGTCTTATTTGGTGTATCTGGATTATTTGAATGCACATAGTTCAATCTCTTACAGTTCGACTTCCATGGTTTTCATCGACTCACTCCTTTTTCCTTGTGCATTACTGATGTCAGTCTGCAATCTGTCTAGTTCTCTTCTTCTGTACTGTGTCTTTTTCTCACCCATGTACTTCCTTACCCATCTGTACTATTATTTTAATTGTCTTTGAATGCACATTAATAGTGCTTCTTAACATATGCCGCTGCTGCTTTTTCTATTCCATTCCTTCCTTTACTCTGTTCCGTGTCCAGTTTCTCTCAGCATTTAATCAGTTGAAATTCATTGCTGTTATTTTTTCTCCCTTTAGAGCTGACTTAGTCATAGTAACAAGGCTTACAGGGAAAGATCCAAGTCTTGTTCAAAGATCTGATCCAAGGCTCATTAACATGGTCACTATTTTTTTTATAATCTTCCTGTTATATTTCCCTCCTTTTACGGACTCTGTCAGATCCAGCAACATCTCAGAAGAGGAATGGTTTCCTCTGAGACCCACATGTAGTCCAAACCACACATTATGCTGGGAACCCAAAATGTTCAACTGATATTTAATCTGACACTTCCTTGTCCTTTTCTGAAGTACCACTTTTTCTTGGAAGGCTTTTGAAAAGGCAGCCTATTAAATGTGCTAACTTGTGACTCCATTCAAGCATTCAGCTGGGAGAACCATTTCTATGTTTGTAAGGTGAGATGGTTATAATCCATCTAGCGTTATCTTCCAAGGGCACTAGGCTGCCAGCCCTCACTGCTGAACACCTTTGTTAACATATTTATTCTCTCTAGCCATACCTATTTATCCTTCCTTAGAACAAGAAGGATCTTGATAAGGTTCTAAGAATTGTACACCTTAAGGTTTCCTGCGATGGTTTTGGTTTTTTGCTCTGGGAAGGGTTAGGAGTAATTGTGGTAAAATGCCTGTGACTCAGTCTGGTTTGCAAGCAAATGGACATGAGTTCCTAACTAACCCTGAGAATGTGAGCTGCATGCATTCTCTGCTGTGACTACTACATTTTGTCACCCTCTTGACAATTATCCATCAGATTTCTCTGGTGAGGTGTCTAGAAGGTGCCTTCCTAGTGCTGCTTTTTGGGGAATGTGACATTTATCTTTAGTGACCAGGCATTAATTGCAAGCAAGTAACTAACTGAAAATACTCATTTTCAGTAAAGTTTTGTTCACTGCTATTTTAGGCTTCATATGAGTAAATTGCAGTCTTTCACATGAGTAATTTTTGTCTCATATTCCAGGGTCTTCTCTAATGGGATCAGATCTTTAAACAAGACTTAGATCTTTCCCTGTGTATGAATTACTCATGGATAGAGCTGCAAAGGGCTTTAATATCAGGCCTTCTAAATAGGTACGGTAAATGATCAGAGAAATGAGCACAGCTTTCTTTTAAATTAATGCTGAATTCTGATGCTGGGCTTTGAGACATCAATTTAATATAATGATAGGTCACAGAAAGAGCTATTCATCCAGAGACTTCTTAGCCTTTCCAAAACATGGGAATTGCCCCTCTTTCCTTAGAGGCATGGAAGTTCTGGTGGAGAAGTGAAACAGCTTGCTGTCAGTCCCAAAAGGGACAGGGAGAGGAAAAAAGCTGATCTATGTTATCTTTGGCTCTACTGACCAGACTACCACCCCCTCCTCCAGATCAACATGAGACAATTTCAGTGGTGTGTCAGCCTTCTGAAGCTTTGGATGGTCTCTAATGGTTGCAAATACCCTTTCACTCGTGTGGGAAGGGGGCGGGGGGGTGGGGGGGTGCATGGGGCACTGGAGTGGCACACAAGGGCTACACTTGTGGCTTCTTCCTCCTCATGTGCTCTGGCGCTGCTTTTGCATGCTGTGCTCCTTTAGGAGTTTCCTAGTCCCAAATCCTTACCTCCATACCAGTTGCTCTGGGAATTCAAAAGTGCCTCATTTGTTTCCTCAGGATAGAGGTTATTCACAACTCCTTCATTTCCTCCCTCCCCTCCCCACACAGACATTTTGGGAAACTACCCTTGTCCTCACCAGTTCCAAAGTCCCTTATTTTCTGCCGCAAGCCAAGGGCTTTGAATACGCATGTGTTCCTCCCACACCTTTTCCTTCTGTCTGGGGTGTGAATCATTCAGAGCATGTGGCAGGAAGGACAAAGATGTGGTGGGGGTATTGTTATGCTGGGAGATGCTGTTATGCCAGGCCTTCAATGAAAAGATAATTGCAGGCTAGATTGTTGGTTGCTGGATGCCCAGGGCTTCACATGTCCTGCATTACCCTTCTCTTTTTCTCCAGGATCATAAGGGCACTGCCTAAAAGCTTCTAAAATTTGCAGATTGGGTTGTTCAAAAGCCATCTGCATTGCATCTGAACAAAGTGATGCCATCAAGCTGATTGCAGGTCCTTGAACAGTTCAGCAATAATTTCCAAATGGAGGGCTCAACTGGCTCAACAATTCAGTTCCAAATGGACAGCACAACTGGCTCACACTGGTGAAATTCCACACGAAGTCCCGACATTCCTACAGTCCTCTTGGGCTCTGCTGGGCTCCAGCTGCAGTCAATGATTGATACAAAGTCTGGGACTGGGAGCAGAGTACATAGGAACATGGGTCCTTGTGAAATTCAGAGTTTTGAACCTTTTGGACCTGTGAGTCCTGCAAAGGCAGTCTGAGAATCCAGAATGCCTTACCCAGTTAACCAGTCTGTGTGCAAGCTGAGGCAATTTAGATTTGTTAGATTTGTCCTATTTCACCTCTTTGTCCTGAAATAAAATAAATTTCAGAAATCCCAGGTCTCGTATTCACTTCGCCACTCCAAAAGAGTGCTGTGATAGATCCCGTAGGCATACTCCTAAAGGGGGAAAAAAAACATACTTAGAATTTGGTTAGAGGGGGTTTTTTTCACCTACTCAATTACTGAAGCACATAGCCTGACTTTGATCACCAAAAATACAATTTTGCATCAGGGTTAAACATGTATATTATATTCACATATTGGTTATATTGTGTCTGTTGTATCCATGTATAGGTTGTATCCATGTCTACACTGTGCTGAACTCAGAACTGCTGTTTCAAACTGGTTTTGCATTGGTGATTTGGGAAGAATGATTCCCCAGTATCACTCTGCAAAGAAAATCAATGTGTTGAAACAAGAACGTTTCAGACACATTGTAAAGTCTTTTCCTTGCACATCATTCATGTTAGGTCACACTGGTTTGTTCTAAATAGGTCACTGTTATTCTGAAGAGGATGTCACTGTCAGCAAATTCCTTGTGTATGTATGCTCATACACACGTGTTCACATGTTCACTATTATTTCACGTGTGTGTTCCTCTTTTTGAAAAAAAATAGCAGAGAACTAGGCACTGCTGATGATATCCCTGTTTTTCTTTTTCAAGTCTTCTGAATGGGTTCAAGCTTTTATTGGTGATTAGTACTCTAAAAGGACAAAGTTCATCCATTCACATCATAATTATTTGGTTGTTAGGAATATTTTTAGCAGCAGGATTTGGTAATTGGTTCCAAATACAATCATTTAGAAAAAGACACTGTGGCCCAGCAAAGAGTGAAACAAGAGTACAAGGAGGGGATGAGGCAACACACAGCATCAGATGTCAGGATGGATCTGCACAGAGCTCCCACCTCCCTCGTTGTTGCAGGTGGGTGGAAGGAGAGAGAATGTGAAATAGTGGATTTGTAGTCCTTCCCACTTGCCCACACGGCAAGACAGCTGCTCAGGCAAGTCAGCAGGTGAGTGCTGTAATCACCACAGATCCAGCAGCATCACTCACTGAAGCAGAGCCATGAATAAACACAATGACCCTTACTCATGGCCAATTAATTTCACATAGTCTAGTCTGGGAATGGATTTGCTGCTCCGCACAGCCCAAATTGTATTGTTCTTTTTATGGAGCATCTTTCCTTCTGGAGGTGCTTTACTGGGGAGAAGACAGTTGGGAAGAAAGACTTGACAGTAATTTCCAAAGAGATGACTTTCACAGTAAGCTCCAGAAACCTTACAAAGATCAAATCATGTTTTAACCAAGTTGTATCAACCCAACTGACTTCAATTCCCCTACTATTTCTGAGGAACATGATTTCCATTCATTTGGCTTTCTAAAAGGGTAAAAGCAGAAATAGTCTACAGAGTATCTACATCTGTGGTGCACCTGCTGAATATGGGCACTTTCTAGAGGATGGATGCAACCCATCTCACCTGTACTTGCTGCTCTCCTGGTGGGAATTCTATCCCAGCAACTCTGTGCAAATGCATGAAATTCAGAAAGCGCAGCTGGCTGGAACCAGGAAGCAATATAGTGCGGCTGAGTCTCATTCCCAGATGGATCAGAATGCAATAGGAAAACAAACAATTCCAAAGGAGAAAAGCAAATTAGAAGACCTGGTTTACCTAGATTTAAGAAAGTGGTTAATAAGCAAATCTTACAAAAGAGTATTATAGCACAGAGTAAGCAATTTTTATCTTGATGCTGTTCCTTTAAACCAGCCTGAACTTTGTTGGGAAAAGGTCTCAAGCCATTGAGCAATGTCTGGTTTGGGCAATCATGTTGCTATGCTTCATCGGATAAGCACAGCAGTAATTCAGAAAATGAAGCCATGCTGCATCTGTCATATCATTTAAAATTTACTTCAGTTTTGCAGGTATTTGAAGATTGCAAAATGACCCAAATTTTCCTACAATGTTCTGCCAACACTGGAATCTGGTCTGAACTTAATGGATTTCCTTATCTTTAGCTTTCCAGAGTGATAGGCTTCCTCTTTTCCCCCCACCCTGCCCTACAACATATTCCAGTCAATGGCACTATTGAAATTCTGACAGCAATTTATATGCAGTAACTGACTGCCTTCAGATGAGACGCTAAACACTTTCTATGCACCAGGCTGCATTTTTCTCATGAAATGCAGCACTCTATTCTCCTCCCAAACCAGCACTTTTATAAGCACTACTTTTTTTTTTTTTTATAAGCATTATTCATATATAGACCCTATTGACAGTTTTGCATGGAAGACATTGAAAAAACAAGCTCAGAGAAATATCCTGAGATAGGACTGCCCATGAGTATATTACTTACAAAAATAGTCTCCCTGGCTTGGAAAAGGCTGTAAATATAGCTCCCATCCTGGAAAGACAGTTATGCACAGACTTCTCTTTATACGTGCTTGCAGTCCAGTGGAAGACACTGGGGCTCGTCGCATGATTCAGCGTATCTTAACAGTTTGCAAGACTGACATTTTCCCTGCCAAACAGAGCGACCCTACAATGACCACCTCTCAGCTGTGCAACAGAATTTTAAGAATTTTGAAGAATTTCAGGACTGCAGGCTTCTTCCATGTTAATGGTCTAAAGATATATGCCTATATAAAAGAAAGTTTACTTTCTTACGGTTTTCACTGTGTATTAATACTCCTTGGTTATGACTAGCATGCGTATCTGTCATGCTGAGGGGTCACAGCCAGCCTCCCAGATTCAAACATTACTGTATTTGGGAGCATGGGGATTATTTCACATTGTGAATTGTCTTTATTAAAGACCAGAAAGATATCTAAAATAATTTTTTTCCTGCTTTCATGAAAAACAGGTTCACAGGGGGACCTTATCACTCTCTAAAGCTACGTGAAAGGAGGTTTAGCAAGGTGGGGATCTGCATCTTCTCCCAGGTAATAATCATCAGGACAAGAGGAAGTGGCCTCAAGTAGTGCCAGGGGAGATTTTGATTGCATCTTAGGAAAAATATCTTCTCTGAAAGAGTGGTTGGGCATTGGAACATGCTGTCCAGGGAAGTGGTGAGGTCACTCCTGGAAGTGTTCAAAAGGTACATGGATGTGGCACTTGGGGGTGTGATTTAGTGGTGAACACGTCAGTGCTGGGTTAATGGTTGGACTCGATCTCAGAGATCTTTTCCAGTCTTAGTGAGTCTATGAATCTGGTTCCAGGTACCTCCATCCGTAACAAGGCCAGATATGAACTTTGCATCCAAATATCCTTTGCAGCTTGGTTCTGCATTTTTGTTCCAGATGTAAATTCCCTGTCTGTCCACTGATACCTCATAGCTCCCTCGTCTCCTCACCATTATGAAACAACATGAAAAACAAGTAATCCCCCTCAAAAAACACCCAAGCAAACCAGAAATCAAAAGGAAGTCCCAAGTAGGCTTTGATAGTGCCGCCACTTTGTGTGCCTGGTTAGTCCAGCATGGAATGGATACGACTAGGAGTAACAGTTATCAGCACAGACCTTTTAATTTAAATGAGTTTGAGCATGGGGTGAGTGGAAGAGCACTTCCGAGACACTTATCTTGCCCAGAGAAGCTGTAGATGCCTCTTCCCTGGAAGTGCCCAGGGTCAGGTTGGATGGGCTCTAAGCAACCTGGTTTAGAGGAAGATGCCCTCCACGAGCAGGGGGTTGAAACTAGACGGCCTTTTAAGGTTCCTTCCAGCCCAAGCCGTTCCATGATTCTACCCCAGCCCATTTCGCCTCAGAAAGTGGAGGCAGTGCCACTCCTCTCCCGCCAGAACCCAGCGAGGAGTTGCTGNTCAGCTCCGGCTGGGAGCGCTCCCCATCCCCCAGAGCTGCTCTCCGCGCAAGGGAAGGTCCTGTGGGGAAGCGGGGCGTGCGGGTGCGCGGAGGAGGGTCGGTCCTCGAAGCGGGAGCGGGCGTCCCGTGTGCGAGTCCCGCCGTGGGGGCAGCCTGGGCGCCCTGCCCGCACCCTCCGACATTTTCCGGCCGCTCGTGTGACAGCGCAGCCCGGCCAGCCCCGGCGGAGCGGGGTGGGGGTCCGCCTGTCCCAGGGCTCTGCTCCAGCTGGCCGGAGGTGCTAATAAATGGCCAGAGTTTATTTCGGGAGCTTTCTGCCTATGAAAGGAGTGGGGGAAGAAGGGGCTCCCGGCGGCACAGGGGTGCGGGCCAGCCGCCGGGGCAGACGTGCAGGGAGCGAGGGCCCCGCGGAGCCGGCGCGGGGCATCCGGAGCCCGCGGGGTCCCGTCTGGCTGCGGCGGGGGCCCCGCTCTCCCCAGTCCGCTGAAGGTCACTGCCAGAAGCCAGCGGTTCGCCGCCCTCCCCTCTGCCTCACCAGCGGCGTGCGTGGTGAAATACCCCCGTCCCCGGGAAAGGCACTCGCGCAAATGACGCAAAAGGGGCCCCTTTGGAGTGTCCGGGCTTTGCGGTCGGTCACTGCCGGGCTGCTGTGCAGGGGGAAGGTGAGCTGTTTGCCACAGCCCTGCGCTGTGCTTGTGGCTGCCAGTGGACACGGGCACAGTCGCTTTTGGACAGTTCTGTTAGCAGGAGGAGAGGCGGAAGCGTTTTAGGGAAAATCCCCTTATAACTTTCTCCTCCACTTATAAAGAGAAGCGCGGTTTGTATAATAATAAAATTCCTGAAACGCTCCCTCCCCATCATAGCCCTCCCATACAAAGTGAGCAGACCCTGCTTCTTTGAATTTGTGTTCCAAAAAATCCCCCAAAGGGATACCTGTAAATTGAGAGAGGGAAGGAAGTTGTAGCAGTTTCTTAAAACTTTACTCCTTCCTATACTGCAGTGATTTCAAGTTCAGCTCACTCTAGTGCCTGCACAGTTACAGGGAAACAGCTCACCAGCTCGGGTGAGCTTTAGTTTCTTGCCTTGTGTACCAGCTCCAAGAGCTGCTTGCACATGCAGCCTGTTAGTGAATGAAGAAACAGGAGAGTGAATAGATAGTGCTGCTGGGACAGCAGACATCAGCATATAATTTCAGTATGTCATTGTTTGGTTGTTGACAGATCAGCTCTTGGTAGATTTCAAATGGAACAATCAGTTACTCAAAAAATTTTAACCTGATGTAATTAAAGTAATGCTGCACCTGCTTGAAGTGTCATGTCTTCAGAATAATGGGCAAGCTTCTAACTAGTACAGAACATGTAACATTTTTGAAAAGGCCTAAAGATTGTTTAGTCAGAGTGGCTAACAACTCGAAAATAATTTCTTTTGATGGCAGGAAGGCTATTGATACATTCATACTGCAGGCAGGGTGCAGATTAGAAGGATTTGAAGTTATCCAAATCCAGATCTACAGGTAGAAATGCTTAGACAGAATGAAACACACTACATATCCTTTAAAGCATACAACCATTTAATTTTTTTTCTGAAAAACGCAAATCACAGGAAGATACAAAAAAGCCAGCAGCTTGTCTTTCTTCATAAATCATCTGTAATATTTACTGTTCCTTTTTTTTCCCTTATCTTACATATTTAGTTAAAAAAACCCTGCAAAATATGAAACAGGTTTGCAGTTAGCTCCAGTACTTACTGCTATTGTTGCTCTCATCCATACTGTCAAAAGGAGCAACATTTCTTTCTGGTTTAGGCAGTATTGTAAATGTAAGCTGAGGAAGTTGCCAGCTGGCTTGACCCAGCATTATTAGACTCGAGCGTAGGCTAAAGGTCACAGAAGTTCTTTATGTGAAGCATGTGTCTAAGTGGGAAAGCAGTCTTTTGCTGCAAAAAGGTGGGGGGCTTGCAAGCTTTTCCAGTGTGTCCCAGGCCTGAGGATTGGCACAGGGAATGAAAAGGAAGAACCCCGAGGCCTAAACCAAGCCATATGGTGCCTGCTGCTGTCAGGAAAAGAAAGACAGTTATAGACCAATTAATTGCTCTGTATCTTCTAAGCACTAGCTAGTTATGATGTAATCCAAAGAAGGCTGCAATATGATTGTATTTTATTTTTTACCAAGTCTGTGTATTATCTTTTGCTATATTCTGTCCAAGTAGAAAAAAATCTGTTCTTGAGATCCTGCAGTTACTTCTGTCTTCACTTGGGGCAATGAAAGCTCGATCTGTTACTGACCAATAGCTGGTTTGTGGAAACATCACAATCTGGATGAACAGCTTTAGCACTTCCTTAAAACCATTGGCAAACGTCACTGTCACTTCTCCGTGAGTTAGTGTTGCAGGGTATTCATGGAGAGCACCGAATGGAGGAGCTCAAGACCTCAAACACATTATAGGTGTTTTTAGTTAATGGAGCATTTAAGTCTTAACAAAAAAGGTTGACTTGGGTTAATCTCAAGTGATTGATCTGTGCTCCTGCATTTCAGACTGGTGAACCATCATAGAAGAGTCCGAGGTCTGACTGCACATTTCAGACCTTGGTTGTAGAGGAGAGCTTGAAGTAGACTCTGTCTTGATGTGGAAGTGGTGGTGGGCTTCAGAGGTGAATGTGTCCTGATTCTGTTACATTTCACAGCTGTTAAGCTGTTTGCTTGGCAGTGAGAAGTGATGGTAAATGCATGGAAATGGTTGGTTCTCTGGGAAATGCTACAGCTATCACAACAAAAAGAGTTTTTAGGATGAGTATGGGAAAATAAAAAACAATACTTCCCAGAGAAAACCTTTTCAGTGATAAATGTCTTGTGATCAAAAGTGAAGCACCTTTAAAAAAAAAATCCAATTAACTTCTGAGTGCTGGCGAGAAACAGTGTGTTACCATCCTCTGTATTTGCAATTTGGAAACAACTGAATGAAATTCTTCCCTTACCAGCAAGGTGTCTGGAGCACCATTCAGAAGTCACTTTGCAAGTGCAAATGGCAGCAGAAGAAGCCAGCTTGCATAACCAGCATCAAATAGCTAGGTTGCATTTCTGATTAGGCTGTCTTTTTAATCCTGTTCCAAATGCACCATTATTTCATGTTTGTATTACAGTGATGCATAAAGATTTAGTTAAGGTAGGATTCTTGTAGTAACTTGGTGCTGCATGGAGATCACAAGTTGTACCATAGCTCAGCTGTGGTGCATGGGTGTTCTCTGTGGCATGTCAGAAGAGATGACATGCAGCAGAGAACATGAAGCTCTCGAAGAAGTCTTCTTTTACTGTGTTGGGATGCTATATGATCTGGTTCATCATCTTCTGCTCTTATTGTGGAGTTCCATTTACCTCTCTTTTCCCTTTCTTCCCTATAAGGCACAGCTAATGAAATATCATAGACCTTTTCCTCTCTCCTTTCCCCCTTCCTCCCCTTCCTTCCAGTTCTGATGAGAATTGTTACCTTCAGGCTTGGCTAACATATTCACATGGAAAGGCAAAATATCTTGTCTTTCTGTTATTTAGTTTGTTACTGAAATACTAGAAGTTGCTATGGTTAGAGTCATCAATATTTCCATTATAAATCTTTTTCATTAACTTCTGAAACTGTGCTCAGCTAGTGTAAAACAAACAAAGTCTTAAGTGGGGGAAAAACATTTCATGAGCATACTCTTCCCTAATTATGAAATAGGATAGGTTTGTCCAGAATTCTGTTATGCAATTGAGTAGGAAACTTGCCACCATTAGGTACTGTGAAAGTCTTAAATTTGTTTTTTTTAAACCTTAGTTTTTAGGAGTTTTATTTTTGTTTATTTTGAAAATTGAAAGAAAAATGAACTATTTATTGGTTATGTTGAGAAAGCCTTCTAAAATACTGTTGAAAACAGATTGAAAATCATTAAAGGATATCCAACTGTGACAGCCTAAGAGGTTAAACTGATTCATTTTCACTTGATTAATTGTCCTGCTGTCCCTTCAGAGGCATTTACAATATCAACTTAATTGAATGTACTTTTTATTTTTCTTTTGTTTCAGACACTGTCAGTCTGCAAAATGGTGATTCCACAGATTTTCATTTTCTGTAGGAAATGTGAAAATTATGAGCTGAAGTAAAACATTGGCATAAATCTCTTGAGAATTTTGCCTTTTCTTCTTCTCTTGAAGGATTATGTTTACATTAAATTGATACCATCAAGTGACACTTTTTGGAAATAATTTAAAAGATACAAAGAATAAAGCTGTATTTATGCTCAGAGAAAACTGGATCAACAATGAGGCCAAAGACTTTTCCTGCTACGACATATTCTGGAAACAGCAGACAAAGGTTGCAAGAGATTCGAGAAGGTTTAAAGCAGCCGTCCAAATCTTCAGGTCAGGGACTGCCAATTGGAGCAGGCAGTGAAACTTCTCTGGACCCTAAGATTTTAATAGGGAAGGATGCTGCAAGGCAGCAGCAGATGAGACAAACGCCCAAGTTTGGACCATATCAGAAAGCTCTGCGAGAAATCAGATATTCTCTGCTGCCCTTTGCTAATGAGTCAAGCACCACAGCAGCCGTGGAAGTCAACAGGCAGATGCTCCAGGAGCTGGTGAATGCAGGCTGTGATCAGGTACGTGTGAGTTGGGAGGAGGGATTGGCACTGCTGTCAAAACAAGTTGATCCTCTGGGCTGAAGAAAGGATTTTGATGGTGGCTGTCAAAATCATGGAAATGCACTGATTCTTCTGGCAGTCGTATTGCTGTATGAGCAGTAGAGTAGATGGATTTACTGGGAACAGATGTGCCTAATTTGGGGTTCATTTATGTTAAAGACAGTCATGGTGACGTCTAGGATTCTTCTATTTCCCCAGTTGATGTATGAGACTGAACAGGGTAGCTTGTCTTTTTTTTTAATCTGTTCTTTTATCTTTTTTGTTTCTTCATTTTCCCTGCAATGCTTAGTAACAAGCCTGAGTCGTGAGTAATAGGGTGGAATTTTGTCTAGCACATCTAAGCCCAGCTCACTGTCAGAAATAACTGTAAGAAATGATAGACTCAATATGTGGTATTTGAAGAATCTCACTTGCTGTTGGCCAGAAGCAGAAGGGCTTGGATGGATGTTCAGCTGACTGCAGTGATTCTGTCCACACCTTTTCTTCTTTGCCTTCTCTACTTCTATTAAGAGGTGGTAGCACCACTCAGATCAGAGACTTGATGTAGAGATGCTTTTTTTTGTCATCCTGGGTTTGATGTTAGAATATATTCTTAATTCAAAGACCTTTCACATGGTGCAGAACACAGTCTCTTTGTGTTGAGCTGCATTCATCTTGCTTGTGCTTCCACTGTTGGTGTCAACTTTCACCTCTGTCCAGGAGTAGTTCAAAATTTTGCTTTTTAGAGAAGAAATGCTGGTTTGGGTTCAGATTCTAAGTGTTGTAGGAACTCATTTTTCCCCGTGTGATTGAATAGTAGTTGTTGACAAGTTGGAACATTTCCATTTTTAGTTCTTGATACAAATTGGAGATTTTAAACCCAAGTGCTTTCAGTGGCATCTCTTGGATTTCAAAACTTGGCCCCCATTCACTCATGGCTGAATGTGAGTCCCTTGACTCTCCTAGACTATATTCTGATTCTGTGTAACAAAACTAACATCAAGCATTATTATAAACAGTATAACAGTATGCATTTCCCTGGAGCTATATAAATATTAATTAGTGCTGTTTCTATGCCAAAGAGTTTATGCTATACAAGATAATCAGAGCTGGAGTAGATTGCATATCTAATAGGAAGTGCTGCAGAACAACCAAACACTCGCTAGTCCAGTGAACCAAGATGCTGTACTGAATTATTTAAGTGGAGGAACCAAGGATTTTCTCTGGTCTCTAGTACACCATGAAAACAGTGGTTTTTAGAACTCTAGCCTCTAAATTTCCCTAGCTGTTTAGGATGGGAACACTCCCTGTGCATATGAGCCAAGGTTAAATGAGCACAGCTGGATTCTGAATTGGAAATGCACATTTGGTAGGTTACAGGGACAAATCGTTCACACATAGAACTTGGCTTGTTGGACTGAAATCTTGGAAAGTACTTTGAGCACACTACAGCATAGTAATGTTAAGCCAATGTATAAAACAGAAATACCTGAACACCTGTTAAAATGTGTTGGTATTCAAAGCAGTTTAATGAATTATATGTATAAATTTTTTAATCAGCTATTTTGACTTCAGTGTTCATACAACAGTATTGCTGCTTCTAGAGCATTGAACCCAGTTCTTACTCTGATATGGAGATTTTTTGCTCCTTAAATTTTGCTCACATTTTTGATTGGGCTTTTTTTTTCCCCTCCTCATCAGCCATGGTCCTTCTATCCCCTCATTTGTTGTTTCTCCCTAGCTGTGACTTGTTGCCTGGCAATGGCTTTTTTGGGCCTATTCTTTAGGTGTGTTTGGCACTCAGGTCTAGGCTTAACCAGGATCATGTTTGCTTAGAGTCCAGACAGAGGTTTCAAGACTGGAATCCTGTGAATAAAAATGCTGAGCTTCCTAGTGTGAGTCCAGACCACATGAAGATTCACTGTCCTGAAGGGTTGTGAATGAGCGGAGCTTCTTGAGATGATGTAAATGGTATCTGACCTTGGAGATGGCAAGGTGTAGTGTGACAGACCTGATTACTATCTCTAGATTCCTCTTTTCCCCCTGCTGCCTGAGCTGTTTTGAATCAGCTGCTGAACGGTTTCATATCATGATGTGTTGTAAATCAGTGATCCCAGGCTATCCTGTCCCTGCTTGTGCATCAAAGCCTTTGAATGCCTACCACATGGATATCTTCTGTAGTCCTGTAGGCAGCTAAGAGATCTCTGATTTAACAGAGAAGTGAAGGCAGCTTCAGTTTCTTTGGGGATGTTTTCATTTACCTCTGAACCCAATGCTCGTGTGCGGTTGGTAAATGGGCATTGAAGCCCACATCCAATCTTCCCTTTCAAAAGTCAGGAGCAGCCCTGTTGAGGTTAAGAATTTCAGTCCATGAGCAGCTCATGTTCTGCTTGAGCCTTCCACTAGAGCAAGCCTGCAGAATACAAAACCTTACCCCTCCTGATCCTGCTTCATGGTTCACAAATCAGCTGTTCAGCAGCTGCAAGCATCCTGAAGCGTCAGGCAGTTTGTCATAAGGAGCACTAATCATGAGCATCCTAGGAAGTTGTGAAGAAGGAGGTGAGGGCTGCAACGCTCAGTTTGATCTTATGGGAACTCCGTTTTCCAGCTGGATTTGGGCTGGTGCTTTTTGGTTCTAGATGGAGCACTGAAAAGTAACAGGAACTTTGTGGGAAATGTGGTGGTGGACAGCATGCAAGGATCATGAATCTTCTTCAGTCTGTTTATTAGGCCACAATTAGGATTTCTGGAAGGGTGAAGGGAAATAGTGACAATTGAAAAGGAAAGGAATTTTAGAGCCTAGGGAAAGGATACTTGTATTTAATGCTCTTACTAGCTCCACTCATTTATCATATCTGTAGCATGGATAGATTTTAACAACAACCATTTCACATCCTACAAAAGATGTTGCTTTTTGGAGCTTGTAGCTCCCTGTTCTGCCTAAAACGACAGTTAAGTTTTAAGATGAAATTGAAATTGGTTTTATTAAATAAAAAGGAAACATAAATTTTATTACTTTACTCTTGCTCTATGAAAGTCCCACACAACCAGGAAGTTCATTATAAACCAATTGGGAGACTTAACAAGTATGTGAAATGCAGTGTAATTCGTAAAGTAAATATCAAATTCTCATGTCTTTCAGTTACAGTTATCATAGGTGTTACATGTGAAAACTTTTTTTTTTTTTTAATTGGTTAGGAAGTTGCCAGTATTCTTTTAAATGACCTGTTTTCTTCCAGAAAGGTTTATTTGTCAGCTATTGTATAGTTTATGGTTTTGTAGTGAAATCTAATCCCCCCTATCTTAATGGGGACTTCACTGTTGGCCTGAAAGAAGCCATGATTGCATCTTTTTTTTTTTTAAGAGTTAAAGACAAAATAACATACATAATTAGTCATTGCTTTTCTGAAACAAATGGAGCAACATGTCTGCTGTTCGCTTAAGTCATCTTTTCAACAGTAATTATTTAGTGAGTTTCAATCAAAATTAATTAGTGCAGCCTAAATAGTTTTGAAACTCACTGAACACGACTGCAAAAGACCAGACCATTTTCGTTGTAAAAGCTCGGAGCCAAACGCACACCTAATATGCCATAACTTAGTAAATAAAAGTCCTTGCTTGGGCTTGGAAGTGTAACTGTCAGTCACTGCAGGGGGACAAGAGTGTGGAGGTCTGTCCTGTGGGGCTGCTGAACCACTGGAATCACCTGGGGCAACTGGGTGGCGTTTGGGGTGTGGTGGTAAATGCAGCTGCTGTTGTGGACTGAGTGTTTCTGATGAATAGATGCAATTGAGGGTATGATCAGTGGCATTCCAGCAACCTGAATGGGCTGTACTGTACTTACTGTACTTCCTTAGAGCATAAACAGCCACTGACATTGTAACTTAGAGTGGGCTGCAGCAGTTCTAGATGAACTGTGGAACGCTACACGCTTATCACTTTTGTGGGGGTTTTTTCCTTTCCCTCAAGCAAACTTTCCTTTGAGCAGAGGATGCCTTTTGTGGGTGAAGATTTCCAGACATGATTCGTTTGGGCAGCTATTTTTAAGAAAAAAATCACGATTTAAGATTTTTTTACAGGCTACATACTGCCAGTAACGTCCTATCTGCTGTACAACTATGAATATGTGAAGTGGGGAAGTTCTTATGCTTCTTTTTCTCTAGAGGCTTTAATAAATATCTGGACTAAAACATGTCCCACCATGCCAATATCAGGATATTTTGAAGGGGAAGATCTGTCCATTGGTTACTAATGGTAGTGTCTTTCAAGGGAATGGAATGGTGTCTGTGGAATTGTGTAATATGTGTAAGAATATCAAGTTGACTACCTTGTCATCAGTGTTATGCTGAATTCATGAGATTCAGTTTGTAGAAGTGGGGTGGTGTTTTTTGGTGGGTTTTTGTTTGTTTGGTTGGTTTTTTTAATTCCTCCTTGCATTCCAGGATTCTTTCAATCTCTTCATCATGACTTACCTTCTTTTTATTGAACCATTCGGCAAAGACTCTACCCTGATTTGGGAATGCTGATTGGTTTCAGGTTTTGAGAATGGGGAATGAAGTATTTCTCTCAGTTTGAATAAATATTTTCCCAAGTTTTTTAAGTGAGGGAAATTCTGTTCTGCCAAATAGAGCTTGGGCAAAAAGTCCTTTTTTGCATTTAGCATGTAGAACTAGTATTCTGTTCCTCCTGTTCTGTATAGGTTACGATCCATGTGCCATCGAGCAGTGTGTTACCGAGCAGTAGGACTTCTCACCATACTGTTGGAGTGATGACAGGAGGCAGATACAGTGTAGAGTTTTGTGTTGGTAACAGACTAGCTGAAGCTTTTCTGTAATAAAATATCTGTTGTGATGTATTTGTTAGGAGGACAAGTCTAAAAAAACAGCTTGCCTTCAAGGTGAAGGGCAGAAAATTTTGTAATAGCAAATAAGAGAATCCATTCCGTAACATTGGCCTGTCCTATAACAAACTTTGTGTTTGGTTGAGTAAACTTTACCTGTGTTAGGAATTTTCCCTGCCCAGGATGAACATCTTAGTCATCTTCTGGATGTTTTCAGTCCAGATTGTTTGGTTAATGAAAAATGACTGAAGAATGAGCTGTTATAACATTGCCTGAGTTGATCTGTGGGACAAATGTTAAAGGTGAGGATCACAGAATATTCTGAATTAGAAGGAATCCACAAGGATCATCAAGTCCAACCCTTAAGTGAATAACCCACACAAGGATCTAACCCTTGGTGTTAGCACCATGCTCTGACCAGGTGAGCTAATGGGTCAGCAAGTCATTACAAGCTGTGCTGCTTGTAGAAGTATTTTGGGTTACAGAGAGGAAAAAAGGGATGTTCAAATGAGGGCACTTACTGCTGAATGAAGGAGAAAGGTTTTATTTTAGCAACTGGAATAGGTCTGATAATTCAGGCCAGCAGTCTCTTGGGTGTTCCATTTGCATCCATCATTTGAAGATAAGTTGCTCACTCTGCCTTCTCTTTACTAGATGTACTGAGGGCTTTTTTCATAACTTTTCCTACACTTTTTTCTTTCTAACCTCCCTTTTTTGTTTCAATCTTTCTGAGAGATTTCCAGTATAACGCAGTGTTCTTCATCAAAGCATGTAACGGAATGTGTTTTCCCACTAATATGCCAGAGGTTGGCAACTTAAGTCATTTCAGCTCTTACTTGCTTCAGAAAAAAAAGAGAGTCTTAGCTTTCCAGGGGCTGAAAGTGAGAGGTGGAGATTGCTCTTCAGCTGACAGCTTCTGACACCTTTCTCTCCTAAGCCCTTTCTTTTGTCTCCTTTGTCTTCCTGTGTTTCTGTCACTTCTTGATACTGGCTTAGTGAGCATACTTAGATTCTCTGTGTCATGACACAACCCCCACAGTGTATTTGTGAAGGTGCTCTTGGTCTTGTTCTGTGTGAGCATGACTTGGAATATGCTTGTCCTGCAGAAGGAAGAAAAGTATTTTCCCTTGAGTTTTTGTGGTGGTGGAAATATTTATTATCAGTCGTAAATGATTTCATGTTCTCCTTCACATGACAAGATTTGGCAACTGGGCAGTAATCTTGCACTGAACAACAGTACTTTAAACTCTGCCCTTAATACTTGTTAGTCTTTTTTCTTCTTTATCAAACTATAGAATAAATTACATCTTGGTAGTAGTGTTTGAACTGACAGGACAGCAATCAGATGCTAGACTTCAACTGTAGATAAGTGTGACTCTTGAGTTATCTTAAACTTTCCTGTACCTCATATCAGATAAACATTCTAGAAGCTTGGGAGTTAATATAAAAATATAAAATTGTATCTTGCTATAACAGCGTACAGGATTAACTTGCACTGGATACTTAAATTGTATTTCTTAGAATTTAATTGCCAGTAGAATTTTGAGCTATGGATATTTTTTTTTAGTGAGAAAGGAAATTACTTCTTCACAGTCACTAAAAAATGTGCATAAGCATTTACTTCAGTGTCTGAATAAAAAGCCCTTGTGACCAAAAGTGAAGATTGCCATTATTATTCTAACAGGAAGCTGATATCACAATAGTAGTAGGGTGTAACAGTTCCTTTTGCATTTTTTATGTTGTTTTCAACCTAAATCTCTGCTGTTCTTTCAGCTTGTATCTGAAAGGAACCAACGTGATTTTATACTGAGATGGAAAAATAGTATCTCTGCATTGGGAGGGGGATGTGGGATTTTTTTTGCCTGTCTGTGGTGGTTCTTTTCTTTCTTAAAGAAATTGAATGACACTTTTAAACTTAGATTTCAGCGGAAGGACTTGATACAAGACTTTGGAGTGCTGGGGTCTTTAGGGGTAGGTCAAGGTGTGTGTTTAGAACTCAGTTCAACCTAGGAATGTTTTTAAGTCATTACTAAACTAATTAAAAGCTTATGTTAAAGCTGCGAATTGAATAGCAGTACGATGAAAATAAAAATTCATTGCTACTCCTGTGATAGCAGGTATGTGTGCCATACTTCTGTGGAGTGATTTGTTTTTAATTAATTTTCTTTTTCCTAAAGCATGGACAAATATACATAATATACAATTACATTCGTTTTTCCTCAGTTTTTTCTTGCTGTACCCCTATCTCGAGCAGATCACACCTTGTTGGTGCTCCCATGGGCCCCGCATCCAAATTCTACTTGGCAGCTGCTTGTGGTGGCAACTCCTATAGAATGTCCATGTCCCATGTGTGTTGTCTACGTGTCCCCTAATCTTCCATAAATCAGGCTCCACTACTTGAACTCTTTGCTCTTTGTGTGCTGCCTGTCTCTGTGACTTGCAAATGCTGTCTGAAGTAGATGAGGAAAGATGTGAAAGAGCCCTGCAAATCTTTTCACTTGGTGGTGCCAGCTGCTCTTTTTCTCATGTAGTGGATATGTCCATTAATTCTCCACCATTGCCTTGAATCACTCTTAAGAAACGCCTGGCTAGACCCAGGTTTTCCTTTCTTTGCCCTCGGAAAGAATTCTGACTGGATTACAAACTGCCTGTGGCTATAGCTACTCCAGGCTAGGTGTTCCACAATCAAGTACTGCTGGAACAAATGCAATTTGCACTAGTAAAATCAAGCAAGGACAGACATATGATGATTGTTTGCTTAAAGCTACAAATGTTTGTGTTAACTTGGGCTTTGAACTTATGTAGGTTATGTGTACAGCACCTGAAATAGGTCTAACTTCTTTCACTCCTGCTTATGTTCATGACCTAACTGTGAGTGTAGATTAGTTCTGACATTTTTATGTTATTTGGAGCTGAGGCTTAGAGTGGGAAATGCTGGCCCTTATCTCTAAATTTTTATAATTCCCTAGCTTTCTGGAAAAAAATAAAATTAAATTTGACAATGCCTCTGATTACCAAATAGAGGCCTGAAGTTGTTGTCACATTGTGGTCTGTGGTCTTACCGTAGCAGTAGCAGTCTCATACTGCCCAGGCTTGAGAGGGATCCCAATTTCTCATCTCCAGAAGATGCTTTAATAAAAGCCTGATGAAAGTCAGCTAGTCAAGCTCTTGCTGTCTGCCTGCTCTACACATCTGCTGCACATCACTGTTGCTGATAGAAATATTTTTGACTTCATGTTACTGGGCAGCTTCTGTTGAGGTGGTTCTATCAGCTCTGACCTTCATGGAGTCTATGAGCTATGGCTGCAGCACAGCAAAACCGGTTTGCTCCTAATGGTCTTGTCCTGCCATCTGGGCAGTCACTGGCAGTTCACAAGAAACTTCTGGGTTACAAATTGACACATAAAAATTTGGTTTCATACAAGCAATGCATGTGTGCCTGTAGGTATTGGGATGACTGCAGTGTCCGCACAGTACCAGCTGTTTGTGAAGAATTTAATCCACAGGATTTGATACCGCATTGAAGATTTCTTTTTCAGTCTAAGGAAACAATATTCTAATGTTTGAGGCTATGTTCTGCTTCCCTGCAGTGCAAGAGATGGATTTTTCCTGATGAGAAACTTGTGCTCTTCATTTTGAGTGAATCCAAGTAATTAAAAGTATTTCCCTAGGGAGGTGAAGGATGAGATGAACGAGAGAGGATATGAAAATACTTTAAAAAAATTACTTCTAGGTCAGTTAATTTTCAGAAGGCTGAGGCCAAAGAACGCTGTGTACCCATAACTTTGTGAATCAGGTAATGGCCATGGCAAGGACAGTCTGGAAAAACTCTGTGCTGCTGCTTTGTCTTGATCTGTTATCAGTGTATGTGTGCACATGTGAAACTTACTGTGACACACGGAGTCACTTATGCACTTGGAGAAATACAAACACAGTGGGAATTGGGATGGTGGTGAGATTTAAATGTATACTGCTTGAATGACCAAGCATTTTGCAACTGTTTTCGATGCCCTTCATTATCCTCCTTTTCTATATCCTTCATTACTCTAACGCAAGATTTCTAAATTGCTCATTTAATCCCAAGCATGCAAAGATGTGAGGTCTTGCACCTCACATGCATAAAATACTAGAAAGAAGACTACTGCTACTGGGTGATAATATGGTTAAGTTTCTGCCCTTTAAAGAGACTGACTCTAGAAGGAGAGCTAGCAGTGTAAAATCACTCCTGTAAAAGTCTTTATATGGCTACGTTTTTATCCACTATTTGAATCTGTTGGATGGGGGTTATTTCAAAACAAAAGAAAATGTCAGCAGAGACTCAGAGATCACTGTTGCTGATCTGCAGCTTCATTCCCTCCCTTTTGTTTTGTTCTCCCACTATATCAGTTCTTATCTTCCAGGCTATTCAAGTCTATACCTTCCTTTCTTTACCAGTAGTCCTATTGCATTGCTTTTTCTGCTCCATTGGTTTGAATGACTAATATTCAATACCTCCTACAGGCCTTTCTCTGTGTGCCTTTGAATACTCTAAATGAGTTGATTTTTTAATAATTGCAAACTACTAAGGAATAACTTTTTTATAAACTTTAGCCTTTCATATAAAAAACTTGGATGTGACAAGTTGAAGAATTATAGGTGCAACTGTAATGTGACTTTGCCAGCACATCCTGTATGTTTTCGTTTCTGCATCTTTTCTTCTTTCAGTGTCAGGGCTTCATGGGCTGTGCTTAAAGCAGCCACCTGTCCTGTTCATGCTTTTCTTCCAGCATTGCCACAGTTGCTCTATTAATTCCACCATCCTGCCAGATATCAGCCTGATAAAGATGTATGAAATTCAGTTCAATCAACATAGTTGGAACCTTTTAAATACTAATTTGTGTGGGGTATCCTTCTTTACCAAAAAAAAAAAATCTGGTTGTACCAGTTAAAATTATAAAACACTGTTGTCGAAAGACAGACCTTTGAATCAAGATCAATTCACTCCATATTGGCCTGTCTTTGTCATGGCTCCAAATAAGTGCTCCAAACTATATGCATTACGCCTTGGTGGAGCCTGTTTTTTCTGGTTGTCCAGCACAGTTTGATTCTATTTCAGATGATCCGTGAGTTTTAAATGATCCCCTGATTGCCCATGTGATCTGTAGTGCCTAGACATGGTAGCAACCTGCTGGCTGTGTGCCACCACAGGGTGGAATTTTTCTTTTTCTTCCAGGTGCTTCAGCAATTGCTATGCTGGAAACTCACTTCATCTCCTTCCTGTGATCATTTCTTGTACGTTGGCAATCCCTCCTGTTGAGAAAATCTTTTTATTATGTTCTTTAATGCAAGCACAGTGTCCATTGAGTGCTTTCTGGAAGGTGTTTTATGAGAAACTTGTGGAACGTGTGGTGTTCCGGTCATGCAGATGGTGGAGAGAAGCTACTGGTGCAGTGTTCAGCAGCGCAAATTGAAGACCTAGAGCCTAGGAATCTACAAGTGGGCAAAAGTCATCAGTGTCAGTCAGGACACGTGGCGAGCCAGCTCCCCCATACTACAAGAGGACCTCACTGGGAAGTGCCAGCAAATTCGAAAGCAAACCACAAGAATTTTCATTTGCGTTGGTGTGCCTCCCCCCACTCCGCATCTCTCTGTTTGCTGAGAAGTGAACCTTCAGGGCTCTTAACCACATGAAAGTAACTCAAAAAAGTATTTTTTCAGTATTACTTTGGTGCTGTAAAATCTTTTGCAACAGATTTTTCCAGGAACTTCTCTGTGATTTGTAAGCATTAAAAAGTGGTGGAGGTTGAGAACTTGCTGTTGCAGGCCCTGCTCCTCACTCAGGCAGAAATGGGCTCTCAGATTTGCTGCCAGGGAGAATCTGTTGGCCCCCAAGCCTGGAACACCACTGCTCAGGAGGGAGAGTCTGGGACACAGCTCTACTTTGGAGGCAGAGCTGCCTTCTCCCAGATTCCTGGGAAGGTCAGAGTGTCCTGCTATGTGTTCAGCACCTCCAGGAGCACTGTTTTGGGCAAATAGCAGTGCTACATGCTTAGCAGGATTTCTTGGTTTTTTGCAAGGAACCATTTCTTGCTTTGAGCAGGAGGGTTTGTGCTCCCAAGCTCACCTCTGTATAGTGGGGTATGAACTCCATCTTCACCCTGCCCTACACAGACCAGACAACAACAGCATCTACATCTAGCTGGGACAGGCCAGTTATCTTAGTTTCTGCCATGCTTATAACTTCCTTCTCTTCCTCTCTCCCATTAACTTAGGGAAGCAGGACTGTTGCCTAACATTAGACAAAACCCTGAGTCAAACTAGTGGAGCCCTCCTTGCACACAAACTATTGAGCCCATGAATTTGGGGAAACTCCTGCCACTAAACAGAGAGTTTTGCCACATTCACATAGTAGTTTTGTGGTTTCCCAGTCTGAGAAGAGCCTCTTTTTATTTTTATTTTTTTTTTTCTTTTTGACTCACAGATCACGGCAGCTAATGGATAGAGGAAGTATTGCTGTTGAGGTTTAAACTGACAGGACAGTGCTATCTGACAATGATGATGGCCAATGGGAGGCATAACAGAGATGAAGCTCCTGCTAAAAAGCTGGAACTGGGTGTGCGAGCAGAGAGGATGATATTTGGCATCTACTTGGGTGGCAAGGGCAGTTGGGTATCAAAGGCAGTGCTGCTGAGCTCAACCATTAATAGCAAACTGGTTGTTTTAACTGGAGTATCTGGCTTGAAGAGATCACGCTCAGGGTGTTGGGAAAGCCCTTCTCTTCCACTCTGCAGCATGGAAGAAGCAGCAGCTGAGCCTGAACTACTCCCTGCACACCAGGGAGAGCAGTGTGGGGTTCCCACCAGAGTTCCCCCAGTGTGTGCCTGCTGCTGGCTCTAGCTGGCATCACTGCAGAGGTGCTTTCCCCACCTTCTCATCTTACTGAATTTAAGAGCTCCAGGTTACCTTGCATTCCTCTTTCCCACCCGCTTTTCAGTTTTTTGTTTGCTTGCTGTCTAAGCTCATGCTTAACCCCCCATTCTGCCCACATATTCTGCTCAAAAGGCCTAATTACTTTCTGTACTTTCAGGTAACACCCTCTATTCCAAACACCTGGCTTCTGTGCTTGTTGCAATGCTTGTTCTTGTTTTTGAGAAAATAAAGGGTTTGCTTTTCATGTAAAAATAGCTTTATTATTTCCATATGCAAGGAGAAATCAGGGCAGGCATGTTTCCAGGTCAGCCTGGAGATGGGGTTGGATAGTGAAACCCACTGTTCCAAAAATGGACTGGAGCCGGCAACAGTTCTTGATCTGCTGAGCAAAGCTAACTGCCTTGGAGGGAGGTGGGATCCCTTTTTTGGGCGCACATGCATCATGCTGGTATTCTTTTGCTCTGGAGAGGAGTCAAGCATTGCCATAATGAGCATTTTATCTCTGTTATGTGCTTATGTTTGTTTTACAGTTTTCTCATCATCAGGTTCTTTTGGTAATTGTAGGCATGAGTTTTGCATAAAAGATTACAAAAGATAGTTTCTTAAGGCATAGTTCCATACTGCAAGAGTATCTGAGTAGAAGACATTTGCAGCCTTGAGCAGTCTTGTATAGTTCCAAGATTGTGCTCAGTTGGCAACTATTCTTTGGATTTTCTTGTCTATGGTAGCCTTATTGTGAATCTTATTGCCATGTATTTCTAGATTGATATGAATGTGATATGGACCTTTTTCATCTTCATATCTTGCTAGGTCATATTTTTACTTCCTTCAGGCGTATTTTAGAGGTCTCTTTAAGCCTTTTAAAATTAGTCAGCTTGAATTTTTCCTTTAGCTTCACAAAAGTCACTACAGATGTAAAAAAAGCACAGAAGTTGAATTACAGGCAGCATTAAAATTTTTCTGTTCCTTCAGAACAGAAAAGCAGATTTAACGTGAATTAAAAACTCAGCTCTGTTTCAGAGTTGCAAAAGCTCTTTTATTCACCAGAGAACTGTTAAAGCTAGTAATTTTTGGCATAGTATCGGTCAGGGAAGCGTGACAAAGTGCAGTGGAATGCACTGAGCTGTGATCCAGCTTGTAGTGTTATATGACTTTTAGTGTATGGAGCATTGCAGGAAGCGCTGCAGGGGGATGGGAAGGCCTTTTAATTTCATCAGCTACAGGGTAACAGTGTCCTCCTTCCTCAGACCCCACCTGCAACAGTAGGGGTTCCACCTTGGTTGCTTGGGTCAGAAGGCAAAAAGTGAACTTTTTGCCTCCACAATCTGCTCAGAACCTTTCTGTTGTCTGAGCAACGCTGTGCAGAAGGCAGTGAGATGTGAAAGTTGTGTGAAAGAAGAGCAGTGTGTTTGGGATTTCAGATCGACTATGCATATAGACTGGGATCATTTCCCCAGCCCCACCATGCTAGAATATGAAGATTAGCGAGCTGAATTTCTGCCCTCACTGGAATCAGCTGTAAAATTCCCAGTGATTTCATTGAGCCAGGGTTTTGCTGCCTATTCTGAGCAATAAAAGAGTCCTCCTGTTTCACCATTACATACACATGCTAAGTCCATTTACTTAGACTTAGGGTTTGGCACAGATTTTGACCTTAAATGGAAGTATGTTCAATTTTCTTTAATATTGTTAGCTTGGATTTCAGATTGCATAGACGACTGAATAACCAGTTATAATAACTAGTTACAATAACCAGCCAAGATATTCCTGTAACTTGTAGCATACCTGGTATTTTCCCTCTTTCTTCTCTAAATTATGATGTCCATGTTCACAGAATTTTCCAAGCATTTGTAATGACATTATAAAAAAAATTATCTCACCTTTCCTAGCAGAACAAAATCTTTGGTTTATGACCTGCATGTTAGAGACTGATGAAACCTCAGTGTGACATGGATGGTATTACCAGTGTAAATGGCTAACAAGAGTTTTACTGTTCGCTTTGGATTTCACATTTGCATTGCAGTGATAGTCAAATAAAAAGCCACCATTTCACCCTGATGTTGGAGTAAAGCTGTTTGGTGCAACATCATTGTGAAAAACTAGTTCTCTACCCAGAAGACATTACAAGCTGGATTGATTTTTCTAGGGTAGAGATGTAAGAAGGCTGCAATGCAGAAAAGATGAAAGGATAATGATGTTCAGTGGTTTTATTGTTTCCATAGAGATCTCTGTCATTCGTAGTGTCCGCTTACTTAACATTCTACAAGAGGAGGCCTTGAGGTTGTACTGAAAAAATGGCTAAATGTTCAGGGCAGGAGTAAATGAGTAGTCAGCTGGTGGGATGTCCCAGTCCATATGCTTCAGGTTGGAAAGAATGCAAAGTCACTTGGCGGAGAGATTGCTTAGATGGAAGCATTGTAATACTCATTGAAAGCTCATTTGGCTTTTAGCACATAGATCCTACTTAAAATTTAGTTCTGTCAGATTATTACGGTTTAGGGTACTTCTACTCTAGTTTCCTGACTCTAAACTTTTGCAGAGAAAAGCTGCAAAACCTGACTATTAAAATTGATATACAAGAATCATTATAGTCATTCAAGTAATGGGCTACATATGGAACTACTATAGCTGTGTTACTGTTTTCTTTTGCAAGGCAGTACTTCAGCTAGTTCCAACAACCTCAGCTATTGCATGTTCTGAAACATAAATCCTACAGATTTCTTTTGTGGAAAAACATGCCTGAATTCAGGTTTTCACATTAAGTTTTGTATGTGTGTGTGTGTATATATATATATATATATGTATGCACATACTTCTAAGCCTTGCTGTCATTGGCCTCTGTGGTTAGTCTCTGAGAGTGATAGCAGACACTGGAGAGCTTGATTAAAAATAATTAACCATAATGCCAGCAATTTTAAATGCTGATGGATGCCTTGGAGAAGAGGAATAGACAGTTAAAATGCCTTTTACAGGAAGCAGATGTTGGCCTTGGAAGCACTGCTTGAACACTGCTGTTCAGGAGTCACTGCATCTGTGATTCTGCATCTCAGCACTGTCCAAGGCAGTGTGCACACAGCTGGAAGCCTAAGTAAGTGGAACTGAGGAAGGACCATTTCTCTGGAGCTGTGGAAACTACTCCATGGTGACCTCTCAGTGTAGAGTGAACCTGATACAGGGGCCTGTCTCCAGGTACTATCGAGGCTTAGCTTTGTTTTGCACTTGGCATGCTTGAAGAATACAAATGCAGATCTTCCCATGAACCTGCAATGTAGTATGATGCAGAGACATGTTTAAGAGTACTTGGCAACATGCTCGCAGGTTAGTAGCACTGTCTCCACCCAGTTCTCTTAGGGCAAGTTTAGGAAGTTGAAACTTGATTGCCTAACCAGGCGTATGTCCTTACCTTTGGCAGCTTTGTTGACCTTTACTTCATGCAGAAATCAAGATATTCACCTGTGCACTGCTGCACAGTGTTGAGTCTTAGTTTCTGGAACTCTGTCTTAAGAATTCTCCCTCCCATCCCATGTAGTGTCGTGCTTGTTACTACTAGTGTTACCCCATTAAAGCACGGGCCAGTTTTCATTCTGCTTCTGAAATACTCAAGAATATTACTCAGTATGGTTTTGCTGTAGGCCTCAATTTTAAGAATATGTTTCCTCAAGGAAGAAAAGCGATCACTTGTCTCTTTTTGTTTCTTAATATTTTCCAGCCTTAAAGACCTTAGAAGAAACACTGCTGTCTTTAAATAGTATTTGTGCAACTGTGCATGCGCTGTAAAAATGATGATTATAAGAATTACAGAACCACAGAATGGGTCAGGTTTCATGGGACCACAGTGGGTCATCTGGTTCAACTTCCCTGTTCAAGGAGGGCCATCCTAGAGCATGTGGCACAGGATTTGTGTACAGACATTTCCTCTGGGCAATCTGTTCCAGTGCTTGGTCACCTGCACAGTAAAGTAGCTCCTTCTTATGTTCAAGTGGAACACTGTGCATCAGTTTTTGCCTGTTGTCTATTGGTTGGCACCACTGAGTAGAGCCTGGATGCCTGGATCCATCCCCTGGACACCCTCCCTTTATACATTTGTATACATTGTTGAGGTCCCCTGTGTTTTCTCCTCTCAAGGCTGAGCAGCCCAGCTTCTCTCAGTCTCTACTCTGGAGAGATGCTCTGGCACCGTGATCATCTTTGTAACCCTCTGCTGGACCCCCTCTGGGAGCTCTGTGTCTTTCTTGTACGGAGGAGCCCAGAACTGGACACAGCACTCCAGATGTGCCACACCAGGGCAGAGCAGAGGGGCAGGATCACCTCCCCTGACCTGCTGGCACTGCTCTTCCTAATGCACCCCAGGATCCCTCCGGCCTGCTTGGCCACAGGGGCACTGCTGGCTCATGGACAGCTTGTTGTCCACCAGGACCTTCAGATCCTTCTCCACAGAGCTGCTTTCCAGCAGGTCACCCCCAGCCTGTGCTGATGCCTGGGGTTATTCTTCTCCAGGTCCAAAACTCTGCATTTGCCTTCGTTGAATTCCAGACAGTTCCTCTTTGCGCATCTCTCCAACCTGCCGAGGTCCTTCTTCAGAAGGACCTTCAGGGCTCCACAGACCTCTGGGGTATTGGCCACTCCTCCCAGATTTGTGTCATCAGTGAGCATTTACCAAAATTATATTGGCTAAGTACTCAACTTAATAGTAATAATGAAGCTTGAAAAACAATTGGCAGTTCTCCTATCAAATGGTATAGGTTGAAAGCATTGGAAAATAGGAGTCTTACGCAAGTCAGAGTAAAGACTAAAAGGAGAGAGGTGAGGAATATTGATCCCCTGCCAGCATTTCTGGGAACTGCTAAGCAAATGTGTCAATACTAAGCAAATGTGTCAACACTAAGTGACTTACTCAAGAGAGTAAGTAAGACTCTGTTTGAACCTTCTCAAACTCCCTCCTCAGACTTCAGTTATGATGGAAGGATGGGTAAAATCATGTCCTCCACTCTGCTTTCCTCCCTCTCCTTTGTTTCAGTTTAATCAGGTTCAGACTTCTCTAGAGTTCAAAATACTGTATTTTCATAAGAAATATAGTTGTTGTGGAATAGGTCCAATATATTCTAGAGCGTTAGAGGGTTTTTATTGGCTTGACACAGTGAGATTTTTTTTTTACTTCTCCTGTGGTTTAAAATTACTCGTCCAACATGTTGATTTATAGTCTGTCATGTAAGACTGTTTCCCCTTGGCTATATCTTTTTAAATGATCAACTGTATTTCTGAAAAATGTCCTAGTTTTGCCTTGAAATATTAGGTGATAACTGCACAAGTAAGGGAGGCATTAGCTTGCTAAACTTAGTATGATACCAACATACAAAATACAGCAATTAAAATCACTCTTAATGCAGCACAGAGGCCAAAAAAAAACCAAAACCAAAACCGAAAACGTTATGGTCTGAGCGATCACAAGCACATTCCCTTCACCTGGGAAGTTTGTAGGCTGGTGTGAAGGAATTAGAGGAGACTCCTGGGCTGGAGCTCCAGGAGAGCGGCTTTTGTTGTTGCTGCCAGAACCGCCCGTCTTCCCTCTTGTTTCTCCCCAGTTCATTCTTGCAAGCTGTGCCAGTACTGTTGTTTGTGGAGCTGAGCAGTGGCTGATCAGAGAAGTGATCCAGGATAAAAATAATTTGGGGGGGATGATGGGAGGGACACGAGCACAACTGAGCGGTACGACAGAGGGAAGGCACAGAAAGCGCCAGAGAAGTTGAGAGTGGTGGCAGCTGCCTTGGCTGTCAACCACCGTCAGGAAATGGCGAGAGAAAGCTCAGCCTTGCACTCACATGCTCTCCTCTTTCCAGCTGTGCTCCAGAGAGGGCCATCTGCTCGATGCTGTGTTATCTTACTCCTCCTCTCCCCGAGGTCTTACTGCCCCAGCTGAGCTGCTGCTGGAGTTAACCCTAGCTGTCTTGGGGCAAAATGCTTCAACAGCTGAATCACAGGTCTGTGCTAACCCAGCTGTCTCTGGTGGCAAGCGTGGTCAGGCAAGAGGGAAGCAGGCAATACCTCCGGCACAGGGAGAAGTGACAGGCAGCCAGGGACAAGCCAGATACAGTTTTCTGCCAGCACACTTGCAGCTGGAACAGATATGTGAATAGTAAGTTATGAATGCTAGAAGTATTGATGTGGTCGTTTTCTACATTGCTGTGCTGATTTCATTGATGGCTCGTGGCAGGTTTGTGAGATGATGCTAAAGTTAACGGGATGGCATTCAGGAGAATCTTCTCAGAAGATTTATTTTCTTACAACATCCTAAAATACATCTCACAGCTTCTGCATGTAAATGGAGTGGATGAGAAAGATGCTTCTTCAGGACTGTGTGTCGTGACTGTTAAAGTGTGCCACTTGGCTGGTAGCCATCAGAAGTAACATTGAGGTGAGCTGAGTAAAGATACTGTTAAGCGGGGGGGAAAAAAGCAATTTTAAAAAGGACAGTTTCAGAGATAACGTGAAAACCTAGAAAGAAATAGTTTTATACTTTGAATGTATACTTTTGAAAATAATTGCACAACAAAAGCAAAAATGGATGACTTAGTTGTTTCAGTTCCTTTCAGTTCTGTTCAACACTAATATTTATCCCCTACTCTCTTAGTTGAATTGGATTCCCGCTTACAGTGTTCCTCTAGGACGCTAAATAAAGCATGTATTACTAACTGGCTTCAAATTATTTTATATTTATTTATTTTTTTGTTTACCTATTCTACACCTCTCTATTCTCATGGAGTGCAGTAAAGGAGAGTGGAGTGAAGCATTGCCACAGAGCAGGAGTAGTCTTTTCTTCATGTTTCTCATAAGTTTTGGGGACCTCAGTGGGCATTTCTCCCTCCCCCTGGTAGCTCCCGATCTGGAGAAGATGCAGCTGCTCTCTTGGGGGAATTGTTTACCTCTCTGTGGAATCTTGTCCTGGTCAGCTATGTGCTAAGAATGCGAATAATTTTGCTGCGGCTGCTTTACATGTAAAAAGCTGGACCTTAAGATATTTTATCCAGCTGAGGCACTTTTTTTCTTTCTTTTTTACTTTTTTTTTTGCCTCTAGCTCTGCTAGATTTGAGAGGTTTTTATCTTGCAACTGCAGAAATCTGTGGTAGCTTTGAGTTGTATAAAGCATTTAGTACAAAGAGGTATTTTTGTAGCCTTGAAAATCATTAAATGCCAGTCAGTGCTGTATAGCAGTTCTTATTTTTGGAGCTGTAGTTATATATATGTATTTGATAGAGTTAATGAAACTTAGTCAAGAGGTACATGGATACTTCTGGAAAATGTCTAATGAGATCCCTAGTGCTGCAGTGTATATTACATTACAAGACTGAACATATAGATTTTAAAATGTTAAAAGCTGAACGAATGCCTTTATATATTTTTGAATGAGAATTTGGGGAAAAAAAAAAAAAAGAAGGACAGCATTACAATTAACTCATAAAATTCAAAATGCCAAGAATTTTTTTAAATAGTATTTTATGTAAAAGTTTTGCCTCCTTGTACTCTGAACATTTGATTTGGCAAGTTGCCTTACACAGCACTTGCATTCTGTGTCTAAGTGTCTCTACAGAAAAATATTAGGAATCTTACTTCAAGATAAAACCCAGATGTTTCTTCAGTCACGTGAGGTGTTGCACTGGGAGGCTGAGAGAGAAAGTAGCCTTCATTGGTTTCACAGTAGAGCTGTATTTCTCAAATATATTCTTTATTTTAGACTCTGCATCACTGCTTGATGTCAGTTGGGGTCCCACTGTGGTACAAATCCTCAAAGGGGAGAACAGTTCACTGGTAATGCATTCCAGCCAGATATCCTGGAGGTTTTATAAGTTCTTTTAAAGTACTCCCCAAAGAAAAATTAGGAGAGCTGAACTCTCGTAAACTTCTAAAGGCCATATCAGGAATACGCTGGAACCTTGTTTGAAAAATTGTTTGTATTTGACCTCAAATATGAATGGGCAGCTTAATATTGCTGTCTTCACTTGGATTTTCCTTGCCTTTGAGCTTTTAAAACAATGCTTCAAAGTTCTAATGGTTTAAAACTGAACAAACCACCATATAATGTTACAAGAAAAAACAGGTAAGGAATATCACTCTTTAAATGTTAAAATCTTATGAAGTAAAAGAAAATTTGTAATGCCTTAAGTAGTTAGTTCAGTGAAAATGACAGAGGCACTGTTAACAGGAATAGGTGCAAAGTTCCGTTTGTAGAGTTGAGTACGGAGAAATGCAATAAACAGTACTAATGCATTGCAAATTTGCAGCACCATGTAACTTTGTGGGTAACAGCTGTCTCAGGCAGCACAAAAGAAGTCTTCCAGTCTTTGGTGCAGTTCTTTTCTATGCTTTGGGACTTTATTCCTGGACAGCAAACTTCATAACTCATCTTGCTGCATCTAAATACCCAATTTACAAGTTCCTTGTATCCAATTTGTCTAAGAAACAATTTGTAAAGTCTGTGAATATCTGTGAAAATCCTATTTTCTACATAACTCAATATATATGTATTTTTTTAGTAGAAGGAAGAGAAGTGGGAAGCCCTCATCTTGCTTTCTGCAGCCACTGAAAAGAAATGCTTTGATATACGAATAGCATTATTGTAAATGTAATGCCAGCCAAATGCGTTTTTTGCTAATGCGTGAGCAATAAAATTAGCAAACACATCACTTGTTGCTAATGAGGAGGAATAAGCTCATTATGAAACCTTCATTGAACTGCTATTCTATCCAGCTTGGTTTACTCGCCCTGATAGAGTGAAAAACTGCTGTCTCAGAAAAAAAAAAAAAAAAGAAAGAAAAAGGAGATAGGTGTGCTAGCAGGAAGGGGTCGTGCTATGATTCTCACAGCTCAGGATGTGGAAAGAAGGTCTAGAGGAGGGCATGGAATGGATGGCCTGCTGATCTTGCAGCAAATATGCCCTGGTTGCTAATAAGTGTAAATAGTAATACCACAAAATATCCCACCTGAGAGAACCCAATTCCCAGAGTCCATTTAGACTTAAATGACAGCTGGCCTTTGCACAGCAAGGTGCTGCTTTTGCAGGAATTTGCCATCCTAATGTATTTAGTGATTTAAGATGCATTGTATCAGGAATAGGTGGGGTTTTGGTTTTTATGTTTTACGGTTGCTCACCTTGAGTGTAGGGACCCTCATTTGGATTCCCAGACTGCTGAGTAGGAGGTTCATTTCTTATTCATGGCCAGATTTCATACATGTGGATCCTGACTCACAACTGGCAGTGAAGCTGTCCTGGAGCATCTTTTCTGGAAACAGCAGTGTTGTTCTACTGTGTGCTGTGCCTTTCCCTTGAGGCTGGGATTAGTTCTGCCTCTACAGAGGCAGAGAACTCTGAAGATGCCTTCTGAGCAGGGCTCTTTGCTATGCTCTGTGTGTTGAGAGTTTGTGAGATTCCAGTGGAATCAATAAACTCCTGAAAGCAGCTTGCTATGATTTTTTTTTTCCCCAGGAACTTGTATAGGTTCTTTGCTGGGTGCTGCGGTGTTATTAATATCCTGAAATTAATACTTACATTGGTATTAATATCAGCAGTGTTGGCTGAATTTGTGTTTCCTTAGGCTGAGTCAGCCAAGGGCAGAAGTGAAGGAATTAGTCTGGCTGAAGTCTACCCATTCTCTTGGGTGGGAAAACTTTCTGATTGCATTGGTGACATGCACAGCACCTTTCCTGCTCTACTAATTACTTCAATGTGCTTTATGAGGAAGTGATAATAAAACACTTCCTGTTTATGTTACTGTTCTTGTCTTTTCAAGCTGAATTCTGTCTTTAAATTGAGTTACTGGACTCATTGTTCCTTTCTGGATGTAAATCATGCCAATCCAGAGGAAAGTTTTGAACCAAATGTGACTGGGTTTTTGAACTAAGGATTTGAAGATTCCTCCTAGTTATAAAGGCTGTAACACTTGATATTGTCTGCTATTAGCTTTTGGCAAACCCTGCTGCTCAGTGCTGCTGCTGAAAAGGTTTGCTTCCCTTTACATCAACTCCAGTGCTTTACTGTTAGGATGAAGAAAGTAGAAAACAGTGAGATGGGAGGTGTGGCATTCAGTATTTTAATAACATTAATTAAAATCCCGAGGCTTAGTAAAATACTCTACACTGGCTTAGACTTCTGTGCCATATAGAAAGGATTTGCTTTAGAGTACGAGATAGGTAACTCCTGTTCTTTGAGTTACAGTTGTAAGCCTCAGAGTTTGCCCAGTGTTTGGCTTAGTATGAAAAGGGGATAATGTGTGTGATCACACCTCTAGTTATTAAAAAACGTGAACAGGAACCTGGAAGAGGGTTTCAGTGAACATTACAGGAAGATGACAGTGGTGCTTGGTTTGAGACAACTCATGAGCTTTTACTTGAATTTGTTTACTAATCACCCTCTGTGTCCTTTTCCTCGGGGTTCAAAAGCTGTTGTAGGATGTAACCTTACCTTTGCAATACTAAAGGTGTGGATGAGTGGTGCTGCCTTGTCTTGCGGGATCAGGAGAAGCTCTTAAGCCACTCTGGTTAATGCAAGGCTAATGGCTGAAGCACTGTGTGACAGAATACAGGTCGCCGTATACAGTGGCTGCCAGACAGAAGTCAACTGGAGCCCAGGCTGAAACTGCTACAGACTGTCCAGAGGGTGGGAAGTTCCCTGTTTCTGTAACCAAAGCGAGAGGATTTCAAGGAAGTAAAACAGGATCTTTGAAAAGGAGTTGTGTACACAGTTGCACGTGTGTGCATGTGCATTCACTCATGCATGAGGTAAGCAAAGCTCTCCCATGCTGCTCTGTAATGTAAACCTGCCCGTGCAGGAGTTTGTAAGTGCTGCTTACGACATGATTTGCCTCACTGTAAGGTTTCCGAATTAGCACATAACATTGCTCCTGCTCCGGTGCTAAGGAAAGATTAGGAGAGATTTGTCCAACTTTCTGTCTGTTGATGAACTCGACATGGGTAATTTGGTTACACTTGAACTCTAAATAGTTTAAATAGCTCTCCAATGAGCATACTTAAAGAGTAATGAGGAACAGTTAGGGCTGTATATACAATTGTTTGTTCTGTTTTAAATTAGAAATCCTTTTCAAAATAGGATTCTTCTCTTGTGTCTGTGTAGGGCTCAGCACAGTGCAGAAAGCTTTGGGATTTTGTGCAGTTAGGAGATAATTCAAGCACTGTAGATGTACAAGTACATTTTTTCCCCCTTCCTTTATTGTATCATTAATGTAAACCTGACCCCTGTGAATTTTTGAATATAGATAGTGCTCAAGTACTATGTGTGTTCAAAATGGAGTGCTGTGTGCTCACTCCTTACAACTCTCTGCTGATGTGGGATCTGAAGCAGTGTGTTTTCCAGAAGGGGAATTTTCTGTACAAGCGGAACTACTACGATTGCCTTTTACTGTTGGCCAAGTATGATCGGTAAACCATGAGTGTATGCTCTCGAAAAGCTGGAGGAGCAAGCAGATGCCTTCAGAAAGGGTCACTAGAGCCTTTTAGGTAGGGAGCAAATCACCACAGGTCTTGGATGTTTACAGTATCACTCCCTTCACCAAGTATCTGGGGAAATAAGGCTTGTGCCATCACCTTTTCAGACACTGATGTACTTTTCCCAAGGCTGATGTGGACAAGGAGAACAGGTTATTTGTCACTGCTCCTCAGGTCTATCTATTAGGTTGCCTCCATGATAAAGCTCTCTGCACCCTGCTCCCCTTCCTCTCATGCCTGTGTCCTGGCTGGAAGAGAGCTGCTCAGGTCTGTTTTCCCTTCCCAGACTATTTAAAAGAAAGGAAAAAATAAAAGTGGTGTTCATGGTGGCTCTTAGTTATTTTCACTCAGTTTATTATTGTTCTTAATGTTGTGGTCTCTCTCTCCTTGCCCGTTTGTTCTTTCATGGCACTTGAACTTTGTGCTGTGTGCAGCTTTGTTGCCTGGAGCAAGGCCTCTTCCAGCTTCCTTCAGCCTTCTCCTTTCCAAAAGCCCCCCACTTCGGCCTCCCCCTTTCCAAATCCTTTCCAGAGTGCCCGATGTGCTTCCAGAAATGGTACAATAAACATGTATGTTTATATAACATAGTTTATTTCCAAACATATATGTTTATTGTAAATATAATCAAATTACTCGTTTTATCTGACCAGTGACACAAATAAGAGTCTTTTTAATTTTACGTATTGCTTTTAGTGGGCTCACTTGAAATTAGATTAATTTAAAGGAAATAATCTACACAGATGTGTACTCATTATGTGATACCTGTATGTGTGTCAGAACATACATGCTTTCTGGGAAATCAGCAGGAATGGTCTGATGAAATTTTCTGATTGGATTTGAACATGGGCATTGCAGCGCATGTGTGTTTTCTCTTTAAACAGATTGCATTTCTTGAATAGTTCATCAGAGCTTCTTGAAGTGTTTACATATGCTCTCTTTGTCTAGAGATGCCTTGGTATAAATACTTCCTTCATTTTACAGGCATTTGTTTGGAAATATGTTGAGCAGCCGTGCTTGGTTTATTTCCAAATGTCTTAACTTTGGGACGGTGGATTGGCTTATAGCCTGAAGCTCATATCTCTCCTTTTCAGGGGAAGAGCCATATTTGTGCAACTCTTGGAACAGAAGGACTGTAGTGTAAAATGGGAGGTGTTCCCTGTGAAACGCCCATGGCCAAACACAGTGTGTCTTGCAATGAGCTGTGGTGAGGGAATGGATGATACAGGCTTAGTTAAAAGAACAAACAAATACCAGGAAAAAAGAAATAAGAAGTTCTATGCTGCTAGATAGTATAAATTGCATAGTGTTAAAAAGTATTTTGATGTAACTGGTAGCTTTTGTGTTGTCTGACAAGAAGTTATGTCGTATTTCCAGTCTGTTCTCAACTCCATTTTTTTGTCTCTTATCCTTTATAAGTTGGTGAAGGTGTTATGGTAGCTGTTCTTTGTAAGTACCCTGCCGCTAAATCTATATAGCACTTTTTTCTTCTCTTGGAAGAACTTACACAGCTTTGATTAGTCATCAACTTAGGGAGAAGCAGCTGGGAAAAAAACGCTAGAAAAGTCTTTTCTGTGATACTTGTGAAAGAACTTTGTAGTCACTCTAGGGTTAGTAAAATACAAAAACTAAAGTGATAGATTTCAAATATTGTTATCACTTGTCTGATAATTTGTTTGATTTTTAGTCATCCAGAGTTGTTTTAAATCCCAAAGGATATTAGAAACACTTTCTTCACTGAAAGATGGGGTTTGTATGTGAAAAAAAGTAACCAGATGATCTAGTTACTTTTGGTTTATTTTGTCTCATTCCTTCCATAGCAATAGCAAATCTAGCTATGGAAGGAATATAGTTAGACATCAGGAAGAATTTATACACAGAAAGGGTGATTAAGCCTTGGAGGTGGCGGAGTCACCGTCTGTGGGTCTAGTTGACGTGGAGATGTTCAGTCAAAAGTTGGATTCAATTATTTTGGAGGTCTTTTGCAACTTTAGTGATTCTGTAATATGTGCCATATTCTCTGGCTCTGAGGATTAAGGTAATTTATTTCAGAGTTGGCTCATGGTGGTCATAATACAAGGGTTTCTGTGCTGGGACCCAGCAGAATTGATATTTCAACCCTCCAACATCTTTTTGCCTAGAGCTCCAAGTTGCATACTTTGGCCTGGATTTAATTACCTTACTTTGATAATAAGTTATCATGCTGCCATAAACACAATGATAACATGACCCCATTGTACTGAATGCTGTACAAAGAGAGTAGTAAATATATCAGTCTTCTGTAGGTGACTGGCTAAATAAAGACTAAAAGTGTTGGAAGGCAAACAGAATTAGCAGTGGCGTAGCAATGACTTCACATTAGATTTATTTTTATTTGTTTTTCTTCTGAAAGGACATTTACCAGAGCACTGTATCATTTAAAAAATCTTCACACTGTTTTTTGCACATACTCCCTTTGTCAGTTGTGCAAATATCACTTGAAAATGTATATAAAAACCATCTGGTTAAAGTTGTTCCTTATCTGCAATTCCCCATTTCTAATTTACAGTCACATATTTTTTTCATATGTTGATGTGATTTAGTTTTAGTGAGTCTTACATTTTGTCCTGTGTCTATATTCTTTTTCTGTCTCCCCAGTTTTATGTACTACAGTGTGTCTCCTCTGCATACTTTAACTCCTGGTAAGCCTGGTATGAGGGCAAAAAAAAGGAAGGAAATGCTCTGACAGTGTGAGGTGGGAATGCACAGTGAGTGCAAAGCAGAACTAGAGCATCCAGCCTAAAGAATGGATGACCTTCAGAGCTGGAGTGGTAGCAGAATGGAAAATAATTCAGGAGCACAAAAAGTAGAAATGCAGTAAGCAAGGCCTAAAAGCCAGCATTAAAGCCCTGAGTGACTTTACCACAAGGATGACTTTTCCACCACTGTTGGCATGTCATCAAGAATGGTGTGTGCACTCTTATCAAAATGATTTCCCAGTCTGATCTTTCTTGATGTGGAGATGGGCTACTACACCAATAAAGGGAACAAAAATCCCATTTAACTAAAGAAAACAAGTCCAGCCATGGAGGCAAAGTTGTGAGAATCTCTTAGAATGAAAGGGGCTCGCTGTGTAGGTAACAGCAGAACTGCTGTGAAAAGACAAAACTAAAATCAGAGGCAATAAACTGACCCTGCATCATTTAGGCTGAGAGGGAGATTTATTACTGCCTAAGCAGGATAGCTTTGGAGGAGCTTGTAACAGGAGCAGTGGGGGCAGAAAACCTTTAACTAATCGTGGGGTAGATGTCCATTAGTTTGTGAATGGGTCACATGGTTTCAGAATGGACTAAATAATGCTGCAGCATTCAGTAGGTTTCTGCCTCTGCTGATTTCCTCCTGCTTTTTTGATGCACTAAAACTGAAAAGCACTGATGATACTCAGGATAATATCTTAATTATGTAGCTAGAATATTTTAATCAAGGTTATGGTAGGCATGGGAATTTCTGTGCAAAATTTAGCCCCTGATGTTAGCAACCTGAAAACAGGCAAAACAAAAGTAGAGTGCAAAATTGGATGAAGTGTCCAACTAGAGAATAATTATAGCAAGAGAATAGTGCAAAATAGGTTTCTGTGGGCCTGCAGCAGTTCTGATAGAGTACATTGTACACGTTGTTTCCTGAACTGCTTGGGTTTGCATGCTTAAAATCATGAATGAAAAATCCTGCAGTGGGGGGCTATCGCAGAAAGGCTTGTAATCAATGCTGGATCATGTCTTTTGGCATGAGCTTTATTTTTTTCCCTTCTGCAGGGAACCTGTATCTGTTTCCTGCATCTGTCACCCATCCTTCTTAGTGAATGGAAAGCAAGTAATTAATTTTTGTTGTTGTTAGCAATTAATTACCCTTGCCAAATTTTGGAGGACCTATTGTTTCCTTCAGACACAATGTTCTTGGGAAAAAGTCTTACTTATTGTAACCTCTTGTGCAATCTTCACTTGGATGATAAATACATCTTGGCAACGAGGAGCTTTCTGAATGAAAAATGTTGCTGGACAACCCTGTAGTACAGCAAGAACGCAAACCTCTGCCAATGCTGGTGGAGTGCAGCCAGGCGGGAGGGTAAAATGGGGAAAGCCTTTCACACTGCCTGCAGAGCACAGAGTGAGATGAAGTCTTTATATGCACACATCCAAATATCTGTTTACCATCAAACAAGGATTTTTCCTGTTGAGCATCTGAGCTCAAAGGTGGCCTTCCTTATAGCAAAATCTTGAAATCTGTTGGAAAGCCATAATCTACCAGTGCAAGACTGGGGAAATAATATGCAGCAGTCAGGTTTAGGTAGCCCAGTGTAGGAATTAGCTGGGAAACTCCACTCTCCCCATTTTTCTATTTGAGTCCACAAATTTGGGATCCTGCAGTTTCCTCAGTCTGTTTTGTGGTTCATGGCCTGACTTTGGTTTTCCATTAGATTTGTCCAGAACCATAGCTGACCACTGAAACCTTATTTTAATATTGCAGCTGTTACATTAATTACAGTGTTGTTAGAGTTAATTGTAAATGCACACTTTTCCCCGTGTAGCTTTTCACCTTTACTTTTTCTTTTTTCATCAATACTTAGTGATGTCTGGAAGCAAAAAGGTGCATAAAAGCTCTGCACAGAGAGATGCTTGAATCCTCCAAAGGGAATACAGAGAATGAGTTGGGGCTGGGAGTGCTCTGTTCTCTTGTGATTTCTGTGCACGCTGTCAGTGCCTGGTGTTTCTCCTGCCCCTCCTGTGGGGCAGCAGAGCACAGCTAGCAGCCAAGTTTTTCAACCTTTACTGTGGCTGACAGCGCTTGGCCTCGTGAAAAGGAAACAATCTGAAGCAGAGGGCCCAATGCAGTGTACCTTGCAGTTAATGGAAATCTTTGTTGACCTCAGTGGGAGCTGGATTTGATCCTGTGCCTACTTGAGTGTTTTGACGTTGGCTACAGCCCCAAGTGGCTTTTTTCCCCTGGCTCATTTCTGGTTCCTTTTTTTCCTCTTCTCTTTCTAAAGTGTACTTATCTTCCAGTGGTGTAAAATCGAGACAGCTCTATCTGTGTCACTGTTGCGGGCACTTTTATCCTCACCTAGTGTCTGTCCTCGTTTCCTCAGCCCTTCTACTGTCTGTGTATGGATTTGCAAGATTTTGGCATTGATTTCCCCCCATTTTGAGCCATTCTGCTGCTTCTCGCAAACACCCTCCATCACACTTAAGCCTCTGCTCACCAAGGAGTGTAATTGTTTAATCTATCTTCTGCCCTTCTTCCTCAGCTTCAAAACAGTCCTTATATTGATTTCTGGCAAATGCAGCCCGGGCCCCAGCCCCAGCTCCCCAGGGAGCCAACTTCCTCTTCAGCAGGCTCCTGGAGGGCAGCCCTTTGCTGCCCCATGCCAGCCACGCTCCCTTGCTTGGCAGAGCTCGTCCTTGTGTTGCACATAGAAGACAGGCCACCGTGCCTCAGGAGCCAGCAGCCACCTCGGGCAGAGCGCACTCTCTGTGATCCTCAGCCACACATCAGCATGTCTTCTGTCCCTAACAAAAAGGTGCTGGAAGTAATGGAGCTCTTTTCAGGTGACTGCCAGAGAGAAGAGAGCTGTGGGCATGCACAGTGGCAATGGGAAAAACGATGCAGAGGAGGACAAAGGCCAGCTGCAATACTGCTGGAGCTTCTTATTGCCCTCCACTCTCCTTGAGTATTACATGCCCCCAGAGGGATTTGTCTCCTGGGTGAAGAATTGTGATTGTATGTGATCTGCCTCTGAGGAAAACCTTTCTCCTTTTGTATGTGGATTTTTTGATTTTTTTTTCTTTTTGGTCACTCTCCATTTGCTTGGAGATGATGTGAGGTTTTTGTGCATTAGTATCAGAAACTGGGGATATCGGTGTCTAATGAGGATTACAGGGTAAAGGGTCTGAGCTGTGGGATGCTGTTCAGGAGAATCACAGGTGTTCTTTTGAACCACAATAAAACTTACTTCATTTTCTCCAGCAGAAATGTGAATGCTGAGAAAACAGGGTGTGTAATGAGGAAACCCTTTGGAGGGTGGGAGCTGGCCTAATGAAGGATGAGAAGTGGGGAGCTGGAGCATGGGGCTGCTGTTGCACTGGGAGCTTGCAAGGGTGACATTGCCACTGACACACCTGCTGGTCCTTTAGGTTATCTAAGCTCTTGCTGGCCTCTTAGGTTATCCAGCTGTGCAGAGTGGAACATATTGTGCCTGTTCCCTCGCATTATTCTCAGTGAAGTTTAAATATGAATCCCCTAAGCTGTGCTGGAGGTAGAACATGCGGGAAGGTAGAACTTCAAGAGGGCCAGCGTCATTTTCACTCTGCTTTTCAGACACAGGAAATGGCAAATGAGGAGAACATAACAATATGCTTTCAGGGATGATATCACTATGCTGGTGATAAAAATTTCTCCTATTTTAGCCCCTTTGAATTGTATACAGCCGGCACAGATCAGAGAGGGAGAAATGGACCATGTGGACTGTTTTATTAATCATTAATACAGTTGTTACCCAACATCCAAACCAGCCCAAATATGCTTATGGAGAACATTTAATTTAGGAAACTAAGACTTGTGACCTAAGGCTAGATCCAACTGCTGTAAATGGGACAGAGTATGTTAGCAGACATGTGGAACAGGGCTGTAAAGCCCGGAGTCCCAGGTTGATGAGAATGGTGAGCACTAGGATGTGAATTTGCTAATACTTTAGAAATGTATCCACAAGAAGGAAAAAAAAAGAAAGAGGAAGAAACACTGTGAGAAATTCTTTCCTTCATACATAATATTTTTCTGTTGATTTTAAAATGCTCTTAGTAATGTGTTGATGCCAGTGAAGTATTTCAGCTATAGGAAATGTAAAACCAACTACTGCCTTTCTATGAATTATGAGTCATAAATTTTATGAAAAATATTCAGCTTGCTATAGCTATTCCGCAAGCAGAACCTCTGACTAATGAAGAAACTGCTGCCATTTTGGGGGGAGTGGGAGGGGTCTGAGGTAAGCAAAACAAGATGCCAAGTGCCAGCATGTGGCTCTGTGCTAAGTGTGAATTGGTGTCATCTGAGACGGGCCTCCCTTGCTAAGTAAACAATCAGCGGGTATTTGACGTTGCCCTTCAGAGCAGCAAAGCTGCCCTTTGCTCCATCTGGAGCACCCGACTGCCAGCCAGTGTCCAGAACTGACCCGCAGGAGAGCCATGCACCAGTGCCAGCCCAGCTGCCACATCTGCAACCAGGCAGCCAGGTCAGGGAGACACAACCTTCATCTGATTCAGTGCTCGGTGGGCAGGTTGCGATGACAGAATTCCCCTAAAAATAGCAGTAAAGTAGCAAGAGAATAGGATACTGATAGGCAAATCCTTGGTGGTGGCATTCATTTCATTCAGCTTCAGCCATCTAGGAGCTGGGAGTTCAGTTTAAGTTAGTTCTCTAATCATGTGTCGCTAAGGTTTATCTCTTCATATCTATTTTATGAGTTACCTTTTGGAGGTGATTATAGAAAGGTCCTCAGCAGCTACTTTTGAGTAGGTATCCAACTTTTTGATGGGTGAAGTTCTGTGAGTTGAATTCAGCATTAAAGCTCTGGATTTCAGTTTCTCCATCATTTCAGAAAAGACCATGGAGCCTCATGAGGATTTTTGTGAATTTTGCTTTGCAACTATGCGGTGCTAGAGTAATTGAAAGATGTTTAATATACCTGAGCTACAAGTAACAGTATAAACAAACTGCAAGGAGCTGTAGAGCAGGGTTTGTTAACCATGGTTGTGTTTGAAGTTTAGCTGGAACATTCATATTTGCCCCAGTTTTAGTTTTCAGGCTGTGTGTCTGGCACCCATGTTAACTTCTCAGTGATGGACACATGCCCAATAAAATACAGCTAAAAAGACTGACAATGTAGCTTTCAGTTTGGGATGCCCAGTCATTTTCCAAACAAATAGTGGATGATGTCCCAACTGTACTGAAAACAGCAGTTTTCCTTCCCTGTTGACTCTAGTGAGCAGAAATCAACCCCTGCCTAATTAGCTTCTTTTGTGGTTATTTGTGAAAGGGTAAAGTTTTTGCTGTATTCAGGTGTGACTAAGAAACGTGCTCTCAAATACTAACAGCTAAATTTTCATTTCATTTCACCCACTGTAAACTATGCTGCCTTTTCCACACCTGATTAAAAATTTGTTTTAAATTTTTGCTCTCAAAGTACACATTTTAATTTGAGGCTTCTTTAATTGCCAGATTCTGGATAGGTTGTGTGTTTTGTTATTTTCTTCTTATAATTTTTGAGTTGTATAAGACATGCAAATGCTTTCAAAATACTAGTCCATTTGGCTTCAGGCAGCTGTGATCTGGTGTTTAAAATGTTCCTATTAATGTAAGAACACTTACTACTTTCCAGTTTGCAGGCCAGTGCTTGGGTTTTGTCACAATGTGATTCAGTTCTTGTTTGCTTCGTACAGGAGATGGCTGTCCGAGCACTGAAGCAGACAGGGAGCAGAAGTATTGAGGCAGCCCTGGAGTACATCAGTAAGATGAGCTACTTGGATCCTAGAAATGAACAGATAGTACGTGTAATTAAGCAAACCTCACCAGGTGAGCATGACTTTTTGTTTGATTGTTTCATTTTAATTGTGTTTTTCTTTCTTCCAAAAGGTAGTTTTTAAAGTAGGGTCGTTGCTGGGGAGAGATGTTGGACAGCAGTGTTCCATAGCAGTCCTGTAAGAGACGGTGAAGTGAACCTGGCCTTGCAAGGCCAGCGCGGCTGGAACCTCAGTACAGCTCACCTGCTTCCGAAGAGTTGTCTCTGTACACGTTCATAGTCCAGCTTCTTAAACAGAAATCTGTTGTTCAAATCCAAATCATCCCCCATTGGACCGGAACAGAGTTAGTGGTATACAAATCTAGGAGGTGGACATCGTATCTCTCTTACTTGCACAGCTGAATTATGTGTCCCAAAGAAGGACAGTTATTGCTGCTACTTTGTTTTGTGGCCTCTGATAAGGAAAAGCAGTCAGCTTGCCTAAGGCTCAGCATGAATCCTGCTGACAGAGATGACAAATGGATCTTATGGCTGCCTCCCATTTCCAGGCCAGAGTAGCCACTTCTTAGGATGCTTGGGATTGCCGCAGCCTCATCAGTGCATCTCACTGTGTCCCAGCAGATGAGCTGTCAGGGGTGTTGTTGTAAGAACAGCCTTAGTAATGCTGGCCTTGTGTTCTCATGGGAGAAAGAGCTGCCAGTCATAGATTTCACTCTAAAGAGCTCTGATTATTTGTCCAATCTGATTCCATTTCAAAACATGGCATTCTTTATGGAAGTGTCATTTAGTGTGGTGCAGAGAGTGTGCATAAACCTGTCTTAATACTGTGCATGTCCCTGTGTGTCTGTGGGCAGCAGGGCTTGTGCGTCAAGGTGAGGAGTCAGCAGCTGTGCTCAGGTGTGCTGCATCTGGCTCAGCTGGGATGTGCTGTACTGCAAGAAGCTTGTAATCCACTGTTCAAAGCCTGTTAGTTCAGTATGACTATTCTTACAGGCGTTGTGAAGTCAGGATTTTAAAAGAAGATGGTTTAGGCATAAATTGGCCAAGTCCTGTGACTTGTGAGAGCTAAAGAACCAGAAGGGGAACAAAAACATAACAGCACAGAGTCTTCCCTTGTCTTTTTAGCACAGCCAGTGCTTTATACACCTGCAATTTGTCCACGGATCAAAGAACTGATGAAAAGTGCTGCTAACACTTCTACTGTAGGAATGCTGCTATCTTGTCTCTGCACATTCTTCAAGCTAAGATTAATATGTTGACGCCCTGAAAGATTTTCCTTCCCAACAGATGGAAGATGAGTAGTATGAGGGAGTAGTCTGTGTCCAACACATTGAAAGGAATACAGCACAAACTGTATGGTGACTTTGTTTAAATGAAGAAGGAAAGAGGGATTCTTGAGAATGATGGAAGAGAGATGTAAACAGAAAACCAGTGTGAGCAGGTGACTCACTGTGCAGAAGATGGACTATGTGATGGCCGACTAGTTTATAGCAATGCTGACTTTAAGTTGTATAGAAAGTCCTTCCAGGAGCTTTTTTCCTCACGTTGTGGTATTTAACACTGCTCTGTAACTTCCTCCTGTCTGAGAGCAGTGATTGCTAATACTGGTCCAGCTTTGAGAAACAGGCTGTAGAGTTGTCTGATGAGTTCATAGTTAGAGAATTTGTGCTTCTATTTCCGTGATTTGATCGGACTCCCTAATGATTCCTGGCATGAGCATTATTGTGAGCCAGTAGCTCGTTATCAGTAGGAATACTTGGCACCTATAACTTTAAATGTTCAGAGTGCGTAATTTAGATTTTTAAAGGTGTTTTTATAACACGTACTCCCTGTGATACTTGCATGTGTGTGTATATGTATGTATGTATAGATGAATGAGAAATACAAAGTAATTGGTTCACCTGAATTTTTTCCTAACATTCTTTTGTGTTCTTTTTATAAAGGAAAGGGTATTGTGCCAAATAATGTAACCCGCAGGCCAAGCTTCGAAGGATCAAATGAATCTTTTCCATCCTACCATCAGATCAGTAATGCAGCCTATGAAGGGTCAGGCTTTGGAGTAGAAGGTGCAAATATGCTTACTGAGGTTCCAAGGCCATATATGGACTATTTAATCTCTACTTCTCAGTCTTCAGCTATGACTGCTCCTGTACAGCGACCCTCTGGAGTAGGCACTCACAGCACACCAACGAGCCATCAGCAGAAAGCATACCCTGCAAATATGGAGTCTTCTGTGATTAATTATCCAGTGGTTAATCACAGCAGTCAGGCCTTGCAGCTGCAGGCGTCCCATGGCTGCAACAGCCAACATTACAGCAGGCAGCACATGATGGTGCAGGGGGAACCTATGGGATATGGTGTTCAGCGGAGTCCATCCTTCCAAAACAAGATGCAGCAGGAGGGGGGATATGCCAATCTCACAAATAAAGGGGCAGTTGTTCAGAACAATGCTGGTCATGCATTTCAGCAGGCACCAGCAAGCCTGTATATCTCACATTCTCATCACAAACAGACAAGTCCTTCTTCTCATCAAATGCATGTCATATCCAGAGGTCCAGCCTTTGCTAATGATTTTTCAGACAGTCCACCACAAAATCTATTAACTCCATCTAGAAATAGCCTGAACATGGACCTCTATGACATGAATAATCCTCAAGTTCAGCAGTGGCAGGCAGCAACACCATCACGCAGAGATTCTTTACAAAACCCAGGAATAGAAACATCTCCACGGCAACATGTATCCTTCAGACCTGAAGCCACTGTGCTGAGCAGAGCCAACTCCTTCAACAACCACCAGCAACAGCCACAAGTGACGGTGTCTATGAGACAGGTTCCTCCGGGAAAACCCGATCCTTCCATTACGTCTCCAAACACAATCACGGCAGTCACATCTGCTCATATCCTCCAGCCGGTGAAGAGCATGCGAGTGATGAGACCAGAGCCCCAGACTGCAGTGGGACCTTCCCATCCTGGGTGGTTGCCTGCACAGGCACCGGCTGTGGATGGCTTGGAGATCATGGAGCAGCATGTGCCACCGCCTGGAGCAGCTAATGCCTATCAGCTGGATGTGGATTATGGGAACCAGGAACTGCGGTGTCCACCCCCACCCTATCCCAAGCATTTGTTGCTTCCTGGCACCTCTGAGCAGTTTGATATCAACTGCTTGTGCAAGGGCATGGAGCAGACTCTGCGTGTGGTCCCCAGTTCAACAAGCAGCAAGGCTGAAGAGAGCAGTGAGCGAAGCGATAAAAGCAGCAAGAACACCAAAACCGAAAAACCAAGCAAAGATAAAAAGCAGATTCAGACGTCTCCAGTGCCTGTACGAAAAAATGGCAAAGATGAGGAAAAGCGAGAATCCCGAATAAAGAGCTACTCACCTTTTGCCTTCAAGTTCTACATGGAGCAACATGTAGAGAATGTCATAAAGACCTACCAGCAGAAAATTAACAGGAGGTTACAACTGGAGCAAGAAATGGCAAAAGTAATTCTTGTTTTGTTATAATAACATCTAATAGGGTCAAATTGATTATTGCTATTTTTAATTTTTTTTAAAAAAAATTTGAAGTAGTAGGTATCAGGCTGTACCGGACTGTATCCACTTAGAAGTGTGGATACAGGTCTGGGAGTCTGGTTGAAAAGCCTGAGATGTGAAATGATATTTCTTCATACCAGAAAAATAAAATGAAGCAAACCCCCCCCCCGCCCCCCCCCCCATATTATAGGTAAGAACTTAGAAGGCAGGCTTGAGGCTGAGATAATTCTGGCAATACTCTGGCAGCTCTTGCAAAATTCTTTGTTCTATTTCTTCCCCACTGTTCCATGATTGCTGCTCATTCACCAAAGCCATGGTTCAGCTTGGCAGTCATTGTGCCATATTTTCAGATGACTGTGTAATACATGACTGAAAGTTGTCTGTTGAACACATGGAAGTAATAATGTCATGCAAGTAACCATATTGGACCGTCTTGAACTGATTTGGGGACTGTTGCCAGAGCTTGTTCTAGAAGCAGGTCTCAGGGAGATGCATTTTGGGTCATAGAACTTCTTTCATGCCTAACTGTAGCTCTTGAATCTAAGCTGATAGCTGCTTGAAACAAAGCTGCCAAGCTCTGGTGGTCGGTCNCGATATACAGAACAGACGATTGGGGATACAGGCATCATAAAGTCACTCTAGGACACAGTTGTGTTTTTAATTTTTACTTGTGGAAGAGGAAGAGAGGTTTTTTTCTTCCCAGGCATGACTGGACTATGACTAGTGTACTTTTGCATTGAAGGATAAGCTCTAAGGAAAGCTGTTATTAACACATAATGGGTTATAATTAACTACCCAATCTTCCCTAGCACAGTTTCCAGAGTCAATTGATTTGACGCTCACATTGCACCAGAAAAACTCAGGAGTTTGTTTGTTGAGGTTAGAATTAAAAGAACATTCTTGCAAAATCTCTTGAAACATTGGCATTTTACTAACAGTTAATAGTTTGTCCTCACTGCAGGTACAGGTTGTATTGTGTTGCTTGAGTTTAGTGAATATTTTCCTGAGACTGAGATAGGGGGAGGATCTCTAGAGAGGTATAACAGCATCTAATTGTGCTAGTTCTTCTCTTCTGACTCTTCAGTTTTCCCTCATTAAGAGATAATTCAGGTACAAACAAAAATAACTCCTTCCTCTAGAAACCTTATCACTGACTAAAAATACACATGTAAGAGATTTTTGGCTGTCTTATTCTAGAATTAGCAAGAACAGAGCACACTCATTATTTTACCCTAAAAAATATTTCCTGTATTATGGATTGATGTAGTTATCTTTCATTTCAAAACCAGTATTCTTTGTTTTGATTTGGCTGTTTCCTTCAGTCTGAAACTTCATCCTACCTGTTCTGCAAGTTTCTGTAGACTTCCCCCATCCTTTATTCATACAGATTTAATTTTTATACTGTGGGGATCTCATTGCATAGTCTGGCTGCCCACATTCATCTTTAGATACCTAGACTGCAGATGTGAAATTAAATCAGCCTAAGCAGCAGCCCTGTGGGTGTACGCTTGGGTTTCTAGCCTGCTAATCAGGAGGCTGCTTCAGCCCTCTCCACCCTCCCCATGGCCCCTTCTCACCAGGCACTGGTCTTTCTCTCAGAAATAATTTGGTTGACTCCAATTAACTCAGGATTTTGGAACTGGGGTGTGCAGAAAGAAAAGAGGTGCTGCAGGAACTGTCTTGTCAGGTGAGCCTGGGGATCAGCCTAGGGGTTTCTGCTGGTGGAGGCCAGCAGTGTCTCTCAGCAGAGGGCCAGACACTGAAGTTGGCAGAGTTGGCACGCTGCAGGCTCTGTCTTGAAAGGTGGGGAAAATCTGGTTGGATCCTGCTGCTCCTCTCTTTTCCAGGAGGTTTCTCCCCACAGCCCTGTGAAATGTTACTTGCAGTTACTGGGGGGCTCTCCGGAGACAAGAGGTGGTCAAGCCAGCTGTCCAACAACTTGGGTGCAGAGGGAAGATACTACATTTAGGAGGGAAGTAGCACCAGGGCTTGGGCTGCAGTGGCTGAGGAGAGACCAGATCTGAGGATTTTGTGTAGATATTTAGGGAGGGGAAAAAGAGAAGTTTATAGAACAGATGCCCAGGGGATCTAAAAACCTTGAGAATGGAGGCTGTGTAGGGCAGAGGAAGAAACACAATTTCTAAAGAAGGTTCCAAGGCACTTGGGAATGTGTAGGTCAAATCAGCTTTTTATTTGCAACACAAAACCAAACAAACAGCACTGAAGGTAGGAACTATTAATGAGTTGCACTGGGAAACCATTCATGAACAAAGTGAACTGCTGCATGTAGATTTAAGTTTCAGTTTAAATTAAGTTGGGCTTAAGTGCACATACATATCGTGGAGTACAGTGGCAAAATGCACATTTGAAAGGTGTAAATCAAATCCCATGGTCAGGTTTGTTATGTTGTATTCCCCTCTCTGACAATATTGCGCCATGCCTTCTTGTTCAGCCAAAAGAGACAGGCATACCAATATGCAAATTACTGCAAATTCAGACAACAAGTTTGGGCACAGTGAGTTTGCCCTTTTTTCAGAAATACCTTAACTGACAGACAAGAGAGTATATCCCTCATGAATACATATTTTCTGGTTCTTGGTTAATTTTTCTGAGAAATGTGTTTTGGGAATGCTCATTTATTTGTCTCTTGCTATGAATATAACAGTACTAGCTCTTGTGGTTTGCTTTCCTTTGTAAAGGCAGGCCTCTGTGAAGCAGAACAGGAGCAAATGAGGAAAATTCTCTACCAGAAGGAGTCCAACTACAACAGACTTAAAAGGGCCAAAATGGACAAATCTATGTTTGTGAAAATCAAGACTCTGGGTATCGGTGCATTTGGAGAAGTATGCCTGGCCTGCAAAGTGGACACCCATGCCCTGTATGCCATGAAGACCCTGCGAAAGAAAGATGTGCTGAACCGGAATCAGGTGGCTCACGTCAAAGCAGAGAGGGACATACTTGCTGAGGCAGACAATGAGTGGGTGGTTAAACTCTATTATTCCTTCCAAGATAAAGACAATTTGTACTTTGTGATGGACTACATCCCTGGTGGGGATATGATGAGCCTGCTGATTCGGATGGAGGTCTTCCCAGAGCATCTGGCTAGATTTTATATTGCAGAGCTCACACTGGCCATAGAGAGTGTGCACAAAATGGGATTTATTCATCGAGACATCAAGCCTGACAACATTCTGATAGACCTCGATGGGCATATCAAACTGACAGACTTTGGACTGTGTACTGGCTTCAGGTGGACTCACAACTCAAAATACTATCAGAAAGGTAATATTTTTACCCTTTTTCTAGGATGGTATTGTGTTATTTGTTTTGAAACAAGCACCTACTTCTTGGCAGAAACACCAGATCAGGAAACTGGACAAAGAGTCAATGGCAATATGATGTGTCTGTCTCTCTCTGACTCACTCAATTAGCTTGTTTCCAGTCCTTTTGCTTCCAATACTGTTTAAAACCCTGTCAGTAATGTGGCTATCCACTGCTGCAGCAGCAGTTTTTCAGTTTATACTTATTTGGAGGGTCTCTTTTGGTGGCAAAATGATTTAATCACAGATTTGGACTAGTCCATATGTCTCCTGCATGTGCTATTGAGTACTGGTGTCTGTTGGCAAAAAGGTCGTAAACAACTGGTGTAGCTAACTTAAATATTCTCCATAGTTCCGTGTCCTCCATATGGAACTATACTTCCTTGTGCTGAGATAGAGACATTTTGTTGGACATTTTGTATGGAAAACCAATTGAGAATGGGAGGGCATAAAAAATACCTTGGGTTTAAAGTTTAAACGCTGTTCTTCACTGAGAGCAAGAGATAGCTCTGGATCTTGGTAAATACTTCTCTGTGTGTCGAGTTTTATGACCATGAATGTGAACTTTCCCTCCCATTTGAAAGGGAGCCATATCAGACAAGACAGCATGGAGCCCAGTGATCTTTGGGATGATGTGTCCAACTGTCGATGTGGAGATAGGCTGAAGACATTGGAACAAAGAGCTAAGAAGCAGCACCAGAGATGTCTGGCCCACTCGTTAGTTGGAACCCCTAATTACATTGCTCCTGAGGTCCTGCTTCGTAAAGGTAGGTAAACCTGTGTTTTTCTCCTTTCTCCCTTTTTATTTTCCCTTGAATAAGCTTGCTGCTTTGGAATATTGTCATTCTGAAGGCCACAAACAACTGGCTCAGATTAAGGAAAACTCCTCATGCTCCAGTGTTTAGCGTCTCTTCACTGACACTGGAGGTGGCCATACTTTGTGTGTGTAATGTCCACGCTCTGAGGCCTTTGAGTGAGGCTGCTAATGAATGTGTTGGATGATTTTAACAGTGATATTTTTCAAGTATAAAGCTGATTATCTGTGCTCATGGAGTACAATTCTAACCCCTATCAAGTTTACACAGACCAGTGGGTAGCTAGCTGATAGTTCTGGATCACAGATTCAGATGGGCCAGTTAAGTATGGACAATGTAAACTTGTGGAAATATGGTCCTCCACATTCCCAGCTGGAACCTGTGGAATCCAGTAGAAAGTTTTCCACAATTTACTCTGGACACCCTGCATTCAAAAGCTTAACTTGAGGAATTTGGACAGTACTTGGTGACTATCCATGCAGAACTGACATGGTCACTGCAGTAAGGAGATAAGGTGTTCAGAGTTGTCTGCAAGCTAGATCCTAAGCCTAATCTTATCTAACAGAGATTTCACATTGGATCCTACATCATCTGATGACAGAAATTCTATTGAAATCAGTGTTTAAATATGGTGGGTTTTTTTCAGATCTTTAAGATACGCCTTATTGTTCTTGTCACAGCAACTAAGTGATTAAAGTTGTTCCTTTGCTTGAAACTTGCACAGAAAGTTGTTCGTGGCTTTCTTCTGTCTGTAGAGCCAGGCTGTCATTCAGCAGCTTTTCCAAGTCGTGGAGTCACCTCCACTGAACCTAGTGTGGTCATCAGTTGCCAAACATTTTTGTTATTCTTTGAGGTCCAGTTTGTGCTGTGTAGCTGTGGGACTGGGCATGGAAAAAACCTCCTTTCTTCTTACTAATGACAGTTTCGTGACTCACTTTTGTTGAGAATTTATTCAGAAAGGTTCAAGGACAGCAGGATTAGATCTTAACTAACAGCAGGAGAATTAAGGTCAGCAAGCAGAAGTTGTAAACCTTTGTCTGAGAAAAGGTATAAGTTTGTGCTGTATGTTTTAATACTTAATTGCAAGTAGCTCTTTAACACATTCTCCTTGTCTAGTGGAGGTCAACCTTTTGACTTGCCTTTCAGGATACACTCAGCTCTGTGACTGGTGGAGTGTTGGCGTGATCCTCTTTGAGATGTTAGTGGGACAACCTCCTTTCCTGGCTCCTACACCCACAGAAACCCAGCTGAAGGTAAGTTGAAGCAAAGTTCCTGTCTGTGGTAGCAAAATTTTAACCCTTCCCTTCTCTTCCATGTACAGACCTATTTCCCTTTCTTTTGCTAGAGAATGGAGTAATGGTTTAAAAAGCCTGATTTTAGATAGTTCTGTGCAAGCACATATCCTTTGCCAGTAAATGATGACACTGAATATCAGACTAGAACTGACTTGTCCAGCTGCAGAGATAGATATTAGTTTTATGAGTCTTCTCAGCAGAGTTGTGATTTCTCAAGCACAAGTTCATCCATTTAAATTCCTTAGGGTGCCTATTAGTACCTGATACGCCAGTGACAATTGTAGTTGGCAGTATAAGTGTTTCAACGTTGAGCAATGATAGTTCTTTATCAGAAAGGATCTGTCTCATGACAACTTTTCCTAGTTTACATTTTGGAGACCAAGAGAAGTAATTCCTTGAAGTCATTCCACAAAATGACATGTAAACTGAGTGTGTTCTCAAATCTGGCTACAGGAACATTCAGGAAGGAATTTTCCTGTTTTAAAAATGGAATTGTTCCTTTTGTCTAGTAGCCAAATGTTTTTCTGGTTCATTGGAGTAATTACTAATAGGAAATGCAATCTAGTAATTGGGTTCTTGAAGCTGTGAACTATGCAGACTGTGAGATGACTTGTTATGTATGCACTCCTGTACAGTTCATGATGGCCATTGGAGGAGTTCTATTTCCAGATCAGAAGTTCCTTAATACCTTTGTTACCTGCAGGTGATTAACTGGGAAAGCACACTGCACATTCCCTCACAGATCAAGCTGAGCCCTGAGGCAACTGATCTGATCACAAAGCTCTGCTGTGCTGCTGAGGACAGGCTTGGAAGAAATGGAGCAGATGATATTAAAGCCCATTCTTTCTTTCACTCTATGGACTTCTCTACTGATATCCGTAGGCAGCCAGCTCCCTATGTTCCAAAGATCAGCCATCCAATGGACACTTCTAATTTTGATCCAGTTGAAGAAGAAAGTCCTTGGAATGATGCTAGTGGTGACAGCACCAGGACCTGGGATCCACTAGCCTCTTCCAACAGCAAACACACAGAACATGCTTTTTATGAGTTTACTTTCCGAAGATTCTTTGATGACAACGGGTATCCGTTCAGGTATCCTAAACCTTCTGGAATGGAAGTTTGCCAGTCTGAGAAGTCTGATATAGAAGACAAAGGTGTGGTGGATCAGACTGGAGCTTGTCAGCCTGTATATGTGTAAATTATTGTATAGAGTACTCCAGATAAGACTAATCTCAAATCCAATAGGGCCTTTAACTGATCCTTTAGGAGCTGATCCTGCAGCACTTGTTCAGCTATACCTTCGGCTGAGGCTGGAGACATCCTGGAGAGTAAAAGAAGCTTGCAGGACCAGGTCCTAAAGATGGCGCTCTTGAAGGTTCAGGTCAGTTCTACTGTAAATAACTTTGTTGATAATTACACTTGAAATCCTGGTCTTCACCAAAATCTGCAAGGCCAGCAGTCTTTCATTTCTAGGCCTATTTTTATTTGAGGTCAGCACCCCCCTTACTCAGATTAACACTTACAGACTTCTGCAACTGTCAGCGTTATTTTTTAAATGAATAAAGAGCACTTATATTTTGTTTATAGCAGGGTTTTTTTCCTACTAAATTATAGGGATTAACTTTGACAAATCATGCTGCTGTTCTTCTTTTATACATTTTTATTTTATCCATAGCACTTACTTCACATTTAGGAAGATGCATAAAGCTGAAGAACATGTGATGAAAGGTCTCTGTGCAATAATGTAAGAAAGAAAAAAAAAAGAAAAATTAAAAAAAGAAAACTGCGCTCTAATTTTCTAAATTTACTGATGCCATTGTAGTCACACCATGATTTTTGTTTATTATATGTGTTTTCCACATTTCAAAATTGTGACATAACCTTAAAGCTGCTTTATTTCCTTCTGCTTATTGGAGTGTAATAGAAAGTGTGAGCAAGTGGCAACTTGGGTGTGATTTCATTGTCTAGTGTGTGAAGAATGTTGCATGAGCAGTGTTTTTCTATTTGAAATGGCCTTTTCTTGCCATTCACAGGCAGGTCCTGTGGATTCATTTTTCTAAAGGTCTAAAATTAGACCGTTTTAAACCGCGTGTTGATAATGTATTGTGTGGATGGTTTCCTCTTATGATTGTATCCAATATTAATTTTGTAAAACAGATTGCAAAAGTTATACCTGAGTAGTGATGTTGCAGTCTGATGTAATAGATGGTTTTAGCAAACGCATGTCATGGGCACACATGTATCCCCACCAAGGATCAGCAGCCAGAACGTAACAATGGAGCAGAGTTGTGGGGAGAGCCTGGATGGGGCTGGCTCAGGCAGGGAGCAGCACGGGGGCCGTGGCTCAGGCAGGGAGCATCACGGGGGCCGTGGCTCCAGCTGGCAGAGGCGGCACAGCATCCAGACCGGAGCGTCTCCCAGCACGGGCCTCCCATAACGCATCGAGGCCACGGGTGCAGCGAGGCTGAGGCTGGGTGCCTGCAGCCCCACGGACACCTATGGAACCTGGGAGGTATGTGGCTTTCCAGACATCAGACCCCACATGTAACAGGCTGTGTATCCATTTAGGACCCTAGTGTTTTAGGCACTGACATTGGAAAATGTTGGCATTGTTGGCAGGTCATTCTGTCCCATTGTCTAGAGGTTAAAATGTTGCTGTGATGGAGCACAATAGGCCTTCATTTCTGTCAAATTATAGGCATACTTTGAAATATCCATTCTTAACAATGTTAAAATATGCATTTTTCTTGTAAGTATAAGTGAGAATTATTCAAGATGTTATCAGAATACTAAAGATAATTAAGCCATACATATTTGCATATATATTATATATAACTAAATAAGTAAACACACACAAAAATCCGTAATTCAGATTAGTGTAACAGTCCTATTTAAAGTGATTGACCTAATAACATTTGAGGAAAACACTCCTTTAATGTTTTTTTACTTTATTTTGTTTTTAAATCTGGAGCTTCATTATTTTTTCCATATATTATTCCACATATTATTCCTTAATGTTTTAGCATATCCTATCCTATCCATTGTTTAGATATCTAAGCAACAACATATGAATTCATCAGCCTAAACTAAACAAAAATGATTGTGTATTTGTTTACATTTGTATGAAAGGAATGTTCTGAGGTATGCAGTGCTTGTGTTGTGACAGTTCATGTAAGATTCAGTATTACTGCTTTTTTATATAGTAATGCCATTTTTTTGTTATTTACATCTATCTGACATTCTTTCATGTGGTAGGTTCTTTCTCAGGAACTCAATTTAACTGTTATTTATTGATATATCATTGCCTTTGAAAGCTTCTACTGGCAGAATTTATTAAAAATCTGAATCAAAATCTACAATGTGTAATGTATTATTCAGTCCTCTTTTAAGGCAGAAATTTTAGTGGGTTTCTTTATGTAATGTTTTTGGTGGGGTTGAGCTATAAACATAAGATCCAAATCTCATCTCTCCTATAGTATTTGATGTGGAATGTCCGGATAGGCCCTTTCAGACAAACTCTCCTCACAGCCCTTAAGAATAAGGAGCAGGATTCTGGGTAAAACTTGGTTTGGAGGGACCAGGTCAGTGGATGAAATAGATATGGAATGGAATAGATAAAACTGAACACAGGCATTTTCTGTGCAGCGGTGGTGCTGCCAGGGCAGCCACAACCCTGGCTTGCTCCCTCTGGCTGTTGCCTCTGATTCATTTCTAAAATGTAAATAATTCACCTGAATCTCTGCAACTAAGCAAAACGAGAAACCAGCACAGAAGGAAACAGCTGCTTCCACCATTGCCGATTTACAATCTGTGCTGCACGGAACAGAAGCCAACTCCCTTTCACCTGAAGAAGAACTGATTTGAAAAACTGATCTTTCAAGTGTATCAGTAGAAGCCTCTTGTCCTTTGCAGACATTTCAGAGGTAAACAGAAACTTGGGAGTAAATTTTATGAAACTGGGACAAGTAAACCTTGTGCCACATCCTGAGGCTGGCTCTAGTTCTTGTTTCTGCTGAACTTCCTGCAAAATCAAGTATCTTCAGAGGTTATTAAAACTCAGGGTTGGTATTAAAATAGCTCTTCCTCAAAAACAAAACAAAGCAAACAAAAAAACCCCAACAAACCCAGATAACTTAATGAAAAACCAGAAGGCTACCAGGAACAGGAAGGAGCCTCTGCAAACCTTTCATACCTGTACTCTTCAACGGGGCCAGATTTGCTGAGCAGCAGCAACAATTCTTGAGAAGCAAATTATTCCTAGTTGGATGCAAAAGAACTAGCAGTGGAAGTTATAACCAGGTGCCTAGCTTGAGCAACATAAAAGCTAAATGAGGGAGAGAAGCATTTGACTTTTAAATGGAAATGGAAGAATGAGGCTATGCAGGAAGCAGGCGATAGCCTGGAACTGGATGGAAAATTGGTCTCATGAGTACAAGAAAATTCTTTTCCCTGTAATTTTTGAGGTATGAAATAACTGCCTTAAAAGCTTTTCTAGAGAAACTGCAATGAGGAGAGGAATTTAGAACATATAATTTGGTACTATCCCAAAATGCAGAAACATTGGCAGAAAATGGCAACTGTTGCTAAATTTATTATTGGAATTAAAAATAATAAATCTTTCCCACAGGAAATAATCTTAGGAATAGATAATGTAGAAATAGCAACCATTAAAACACACACACACACACACCCCCAAAAAGTGTGAAAATGTTTTTCCTGGCAGAGAAATCAGCTGCAGCAAAGAACATGGAAACTGTGCCTACTTCGTGTTTCTGTTCTGAGCAGTGAATGAACAGTGGGCAGCCTTTAGTAAAAATGGAGTCCTGGGTTCCATCTTACCAAAACTGAGGATCTGATCCATAAAGCTGGGGTGACCTTCTGTAAAGGCAACAGTAGCTCCAGACCTTGAGAAGAAAGTGGAGCCTGGTGACATGGACAACAGAAATTTCAACAGACTGATGGATGCATTGACTTGCAGCTCTCATGGTTTTGAAAGTGCCTTTACTTCTGGGCTGTGCAGTGAAAAATACCTGTGACAGCATCTATTATTTTTAAATGTGTTAAGAAAATGGGGTTCTATGAAGCAGGCCTTGGGTGATCTTAAGTGTTTCTCAAACTTCAGTGGGGCTTAAAAAATAGAGTTAAGATACACCCCATCTTATCCCCATGACCCAAGAAAGCCCCAGGTACTTAGCTGTTGTAAGAAATGAGGAAATTGAATGTGCAAGTGGGCCAAGGGAGGTAGCTGATCCTGTTAGGCCATGAGTGGCAGCCAGGAAAAAGACTTTAAAGATGCTCCGGCCTTGCTGCAGCATGCAGTGGTTACCCCATGGGGGTGCACGTGTTGGGGAGAACATTCTTGGCATCTCCTGTTGGTCTTGCCCTTGTTGGGAGCACAGCAGCCTCCCCAGGGAGTCCTGCTGGACAGGAGGGAGCCTGCACATGTCCTCACAGTGAGCCAGGCCTGCAGCTTTGGGTGCTGCTGTGCAGGGAAGGGAGGCTGCATTGCTGCCCCACTCCCACACCGCCTCCGTCTCTGGGCTGCTTTAGGGCAAAGCAGAGCAACAGCTCACCCTGATGCTCCTGGTTTGCCCAGCCAAGTGCCACAAAGGAGCTCATCATGTGCTGCAAAGTGTAGCCACAGGTGGAAAGCTTTTCCCCTGAACGCCTGGCTGTTCCTGTGAAGGCCAAATCAACTGTCCCAGAAATATGCTTGTCATAAGTTATAGTGCTTCTTTTTTTTTCTTCTGCTTTTATGCTGTTGGGCAGCTATGGGTGAGACTTTTTCCTTTCTTTTTTTGGGCAATGGTTGGCTGCACAATTCTGCCCCTTCACAAAGGGGGCTCTGATAGCTTTCTGTGGCCAGAGGGGAAACTGAACTAGAAAGAAGGATCTGCAGGTCACTCAGTAAGATGGCAAAGTTAACCCACTAAAATGGGGTTATCTTTAGTAATGCAAAGTCTGAAAATGAAATCACCACTCCTGAGGGCAGCCTCTCCTCAGCTTCTCGTGGTGGCCTCATGCTCTGATGAGTTACTGTGTCTTCTTGACAGCTGCTTTCCATAGCGTTGGTCATTCTTGGCCTCAATAGCAGCAGTAAGCTCAGCTCAGCAACTGCCTGTGGCTTTTACTGGTCTGATGCCAATTTCAAAGTTAATTTCACTAAAAAGAGACCTGATCGTGCTCAATAGTACAGCCAGCAAAAACGAAAGGAGGGAACACACATTTATCTTTTATGTGTCTAACTTTGCTACTGGGACCTTGGCACAGGGACAAAAGTGTGCATTGGCACATTCTTATGAAAGGCTCAGTTGTCCAATACTTTACAGGTATGTTCTCCAGCTATTTATATGTTTGGGTTTGCCTCAACATTGGAGAATGGGTAAGAGGTTTTTTGATTTGGTTTTCTAGACATGAAATATAACAGGTAAGAAAGGTCAAAATTCAGCTTCAAAAGCACCTCTGTAGAGTGTGGTTTACCCTGATGTTATGACAGAACTCCAAAAAAAGGAAGGGTTTTTTTATAGGAGGAACTTACTTGGGTGGAAACCCAGAAGACTGCAGATACCCAAGCCGACCAGGGACTGGTGGGAAGAGCAGGTATCAAGGCTGGCTTTACAGCTGGATCTGCTTTGGCTGGGGCCAGGGATGAACAGACAATAGAAGTACAGAAATGCCACAGTTGGCGGAGACTTCTGGAGATCTGCAGTGCGAACTGTGACTCACCATGGGCTGCAGCCCACACTGGGACTGGCCAGCCAGACTTTTGTCCAGGAAAAGCCTCCAGAGATGACACATCCTCCCCAGCACAAGGGCCTGAGGCTGAGTGGAACAGAAGATAGCTGTCACCAACCAGATCTGCTGGTCTCCAAGCCCTTGGGAGCCTGGCTGTGGGGCTTTTGTGGTTCTCGGCACTATGACCCCGCACAGAAGCCTCATATCACCATTGAGTGTTGTACCATAGCTGTAGGAATGCATGGTCAGCCGGTGTCCAGCCAAAAGATCCTGAAAGAAAGTTTGGCTGAAGGGCTGCATGAAGGATTCTGAAGCTGTTGAGATGTTGGGGCACAGACCACCCTGGCTGTTCCCCATCCTTTTTCCACCACTGAGTGGAGCCGTGCACGGCCAGAACACAACTCTCACCTAAAAGGAGCCCATTTCAGAAAATGTGCGCCCACACAGTCATGGGTGAATGAGGTGATTGCCACGGATCAGGCACCTTTTCATAGGCAGAAATGCCAGATAAATGTCAGAGCTGATAGGAATGATGATGATCTGCCACAAATCTGGTGGGACACCCATGGCATGTCACCAAGGGGAGTAATAATGCCTTTTCTATATCCATTTTCTCAATGTGTGCCCTGTCCCTGCTGTGCAGAGGGACTGTAACACTGACACATGTCAGTGCTCTGCCCCCCAAATGCTTAATTCTGGAAGAATTATCTAAATAAAAGTATCTCCCAGAAGAAAGTTGTCTTTCTGTTCCCAGGGATTGGCTAGGGACAGGCTGTTTCCCTCAGGGAACTCTATTTGTGTTCTTGAAGAACAAATCCCTGGGCAGAAGGAGGCAAATTCAAATCCATAGTGGGTTTTCCTCCCCCAAAGAAAATACTTCACATAGGAAAATATTGGTTTGACAAAATGGAAATATTCTGAGAGAACTTACCAGTGCATTTACAATCATATATCTAAAACATGGTAAAAATATTTTGTTTCCAAAGAAATCAAACCAAAAAAATGTAATAAAAAAGGCCAAGGGCTTATATTTTATATTTAACACACTATATTCAGAATTGCAAACATTAAAATGAACTGCTGTGACTATGTCATTTTGAAGTTTCCAGAACAGATTTTGGAAATACAACTTTGTGGAAATTTCCAACTGTGCATTCCAATTTAGTCCTGAAGGATTGTTTTAACATTCAATTTCCCACAGAGCAGGACCTGCCAACTTAAACTAGCTCTAAAAATAACAAAAGAGGTCAAACAAATCTAACTAATATCTGAAATTACAATGAACTTAATTGACAGCCTCATCCCACATGTAGCTCTGATGTTATCAATCTTCTTGCCCTCTTCTGAAGTTTAATCCGTATTCCAGCCAGGGCTAGGAACGGGTATCACAGCAGGAGGGGTTCTGAGAATGTGATGGTCTGAGCCAGTGCCTGCAGTGCTGTCGGTGGAGGGTGTGACATGCTGGGGACAGCCCAGGAGCACACAGAGCAGCACCCTCAGCCTGAGTGGGGGGCTGGCCACGCTGCTGGGCCTGCTCCACGCAGCCATTCCTGTGGCCGAGCCGATTGCTGGGAGGCGTCACTTTGTGAAGTGCCAGAACAGGACAAGCAAAGGTTATTTACCCCAGCCTGCAGCTGAGGCACCGACACTGCTGTGCACACCGTTTGCTTTAGTTTGTTGAAATGCTGTGGTTTGCTGATTTGGAAGTATTCTTTTCTACTATGGTTAAGTCGGGAGAACAGTGGTGGCTGAAGTTGGTGTCCCAAGTGGCTGCGTGTTTGCAGCAATGCAGGAATGTCTTGTTCTTGCTGTTTTCAAAATGAACCATAGCCCAGATGTGCTTGGCAGCTTTCCCAGTGGAAGGTAAAGAGCAGTGTAGATGACAAGGCACAGTGATGTGGAAGCATTTCAGGGCTGGCAGGTTTAAGGCCTTTAACCCAAGGCCCAGAGCAGATGAGCAGGAGTGAGCATGGTGCAAGGGCAGGAATTCCTCCACCTGCTGGGGCAGAAGTGGAGCAGAGAGCAGTCACCACTCCTAAAGCCAAGTGGTACCCAAGCATTTGCCCCTATACTAGTGGCACTAGTGGACTAATGTCCCATCCCCTAGGGATGTTTTTCTGTCCCCACTAGTTGGGACAGCCTGACACAGGGCCGGTGAGTAGCTAAGCTGTGCAGATTGTCATGGCCCAGGAGATGAGTCATCTTGCTGCTACAGAAGGACACTTCTGGGGGACATGGAGCCACCTAGGGTGCTAGCCAAGCCTATGTCTCTACTGTCACAGCTAAGCATGCAACACCAGGTGCCTCACAGGTACCAGGCTAAGAGTGGCATGTGATGTCCACAGGAAAAAATATGGGCATAAAAATATGCCTCCATATTTCATGTCCCCATAAACTGGTGCTGTTTGACAGAGGGGCCTCCTGGTGTTCTTTGACTGAACTCAAATTCCACATAGCAATCAAGACCAACCCCTGCCTTCTGATGTAGCTCCCTAGCCAAAGCCAATTCCATATTCCTAGCAGCCTTGCACTTGGCCTTGGTAGTTAATACAATCACGACCTTGAAGCCTGTAACGCAAAGTCACAGCAAAATGAAGAACCTCAAGCAGATTGGAGGTGACTGGAGGCAGCCTGCTGAGCAGCCGTGACAGCAGTGCCTCTCTCTGCAGTGCTTTACTCTTGTGTTTGGCTTCTATTAAATTCAGCCCTCTTCAAGATCTCCTTCACAGGGTGAGAAACCTGGTAGCAAGCTGCAAAAATTCTAATTGCTTGGTGTGGCAATAGCTTGGAGGGTTTTATAACAGCTGGTTCAAGAATCAGCTGATTTAATACATGGTTTTCCCAAAGCAGAGTAAATTGCTTCCAGCACATTCCTGCTTTGGTTCCTGTAAGACACCTTGAGATGACCTTATGCTGCCTGCTCTGAGGTTCAGCACGGGAGGTCGGACCTGCAGGACCCCTTCCAGCCTTGGGACTCTGGGGTTCTGGGCCAAGGATGGCAAGGAGCTTCTGGAAGCTCCCCTGGCCAGAAGGTGGNAAAAAAAAAAAAAAAAGAACCAATTAATAAGATGGAAAGCAGTTTATCTGGAAGAAAAACTTTTCTAGCAGCTGAGTAGCAGCAGGGAAAACAGTGAAGCATTGCTGTGAGTAGCAAGAAGAAAACAGTGTTGTTCAGTGGGCTTAGGAGTCACTTTGTGGTAAGGACAAGTCATGGCGTGGCACAGACAGCAACTGGACAACCCCAGTGACAGCAGCTAGAGCTCATGGGGCAGGGAGGAAACTTTCTGAAACAGATTGAAGATCTCTGGTTCTGTCTGCTCTTTTCTGATATGTTGAAATTCACTTTGCAGCTCAATGACTGACTTAAATTAAATGATTAACATCCTCACTTTTACAGAGCATCCTCATCCCTTTATTATGAATTTAAATGTTACTTTGCATTTCTGAGTGTCAACATACATAATCAGGCTTGACTTCCTTTTGAGAAATATCAATAAAATAACAGCTTCTACTGTCAGGCTCTGGCACAATTCCCAGTCATTGAGCTACTTGAAACAACATTTGTCGTTGCTAAAAACCATTTCTGAAAATAACATGAACTGCGCCATAGAAGTTTAACTGCTGCCCTCTTTTGGGTAGGATAATTACTGCTTATCTCTGTCGGGATGCTCTACCACGAACAGACACGGAATTAACTCTGCCTCAGGAGCACAGTGGTGGAATGCTTCTCTACAGAGCATAATATCCTTGAACAGCCCAAATTCCACATGCTGTTTGTACTTTACAATCAACAGTGGCTTGCCTATGAAGGATTTATGCCATTAGTGGTAGTTTCTTTGACCCTCTGTTCTTCTACAGTTCCTGTGGGCACTGAACAACTATGTGCAGCAGGACACTGTGGATCACAAACTCAGATTGCAGGCTGAGTTTTAAATGAGTTTAATTGCTTGCGGAATACCAAGGAGAATAGTGTGGATTTATCTAGTCTCTGTGGCCTGCTTTTCAGATGGTTTTCTCTTGTGCTGGGAAGCCCAGACTTAATATGTACTTATATTAACATGAACATATTGTGCTTCTATTAAGATTCTTTCCCCTAATGCCTGTATTTATTTTTAAAGTGAGTAACAGCAGTTAAGTGGTCACAAGGGGATAACCAGAAGATGACAGAGAAGATGCTGGTAAATGTCCTGAGACAAAAGCAGTGGAAATGCAGAGGCAGGAAAGGATGTTTGAAGCTCAGGGAAAAGATATTAAAGAACACCTGTGCTTTTGCAAATCAGCTTATAGTTTATTTTTAAATCCTGGGATATGAGTCAAAGATGAAACATTTCCCTTTAATTCTTTGCACGAGTAGCTACAGCTGATCAGTGAGAAGAAGCAAGAGGTGACCAGTATGGAATCAGTAGTGATTTGGGGGGAAAATGCCTGTGCCTGGGTGGCATGCTTTCCTTCCTCCGCCATTCTTCCTTTCAGCGGACAAAAAAATGGAAGAAGAGAGATACAGGTTCAGAAAACTTGTTGTTTTGTGGTCCCTCCAGCCTGCCCTTGCCTTTGGCTTCACTTGTAGCACTGAGGCGAAGCAGAGGGGATGCAAAGGCTTGTCACTGGGATTACCTTCCCTTTCCTCTCCCTAACAGACTCCTGAGCAGTGGCTTGAAAGGTGAATGTATCACATGTCAAATCTATAAAAGACGCTGAAACACAACTCCTAAAAGGTGTTCACAAGCATTTGATTTCTTAGTTGCCTCTCCTCCGCTTAGACAGCTGTGGCAACTCTCTGGTTGCTAAACAGCCATCACAAACTGTCCCCCCTATCCCAAGTCCAAATCCCATGGAGTCTCTGAATTCATGGTGCAAAGATGCTCAAACACCAAACCTTGCTCCACTCCTTACAGGTTGCTGAGGATCCTTCTTCAAGCTGATGCCAGGTTGGCACGAAACAAGATTCTCACTGTAGACAAGGGAGTGCTTATTTGACCAGGACAGAATATTTTGTTAAACATGTTCTGGTATCTCTAAAGAAAAGGGTGGCTAATTGTGTCTCCTTGGGGTACTGGAGTGCGGTGTAGGGTGAAGTTTCTGCTTCAGAATGTGATTTTTCAGTTTCTTTATTCCATATCTGAAGGTAAATGCTACTGTATAACTTGTATAATTTTATATGAGTTTTCTGCAAGAGATTTTTTTTGTAAGTGCATATATTCATCTTCTAAAAGAGTGCCTTGTTAACTGGAGATAGTTGGTCCCTCTCTAGCTTGATATTGCTATTTATACAAAATAGAACATCTTTAACATGTGAAATCAAGAGAGCTTCCACTATATGAGAGCCAGTGCTCTGATGAAGTGGACTGTCACAAGAGGGGTAAGAGAAACTTTTGGCTCCAGGAGATCTGAGGTCTGAGGTCATGAGCCCCTCTCCTACCTCCAGCCATGAGGCCACTGACTATGCTCAAGTGAAAGCAGCCTCCTATTTGTTCACAGCTGAGAAAGCTGGGACTTGGCTGTCTCTTGCCCACAAACAGATGCAGAGCTCTGGCCAGAGGTGCCAAATAGGTGAGATAGGTGTTGGGTTTTTAATCTAGACCAAAATTGGTTGTCTCTGGTGGTTCTTTCAACAAAGGGTTGCATTTATTATAAGCTTCTAATAAGATATCCAGCTCACCCTAAGAATTATTTATGCAGCCTGGCTGTGTATTTTGAGGTGACGCCACAAGTTCAGGCACTGATGTCCCTTTTGTTGATCTACTCTTGGTGATTTTTAAGGCTGACGTCTGGATATTCTCAGCATCTGCTGATGCTAATGAGAGCTGAGAGTACCCCATGAACTCACTAGACTAAATGCTAACCTTAATAACTGCTGATCTAAATGTTCCCACACCAGCAGCCAAGGACGGGAAAAATGTTCTGGAAATTTAATTTAATATCTCAGCATAAGTGTCCTGCGTGGGGCTCATCCCTGCTGCTGGACTGTCTTCTCACAGAATGCTTCAGTCACCACCTTTGAGGGACCTGCTGATTCTGTGCTGAAATCTCACTCTAAATGTGATCCCTTTAGGTGTTACTTGGCTTTCACATAACTACAATCAAGTTAACTGTGGAAAAATTTATGTTCGTGGTGTCTACACCCTCATGAACTGGGCAAAGAGGAAGACTCATTTAGTAACTGTGGAGCCCAGCAGTAATCACATCCCACAGGCTTGCGACATTGGAAAACCATTTTTGTGGAGTAAAATTCAGTGATGATAATAATCCCCAGATGCTGTGGGAGATGGAAGCCAAAGCTGTGGTTGGAAAAGGCCATCTCGTGGTAAGGCACTCATGTTGTCATTTTAAAGCAGTCCCTCAGGAGATGGCCTTAAATTAAAAGAAATAACTGGAGCCACCCCCAACCTTTCTGCAATACTGATGGTATTTTAAGGACCCAAAAGTGAAGATGACATTTTCCAGTAGGCACATACTGGGCAAGGACTTAACAACAGGGACAAGTGACATTCTGGCCTCAGTCACAGGGTTAGCCAGGCTGCAAAGAAAAATGGATCTTTTCTTTTTGAGGTAGATTTTAGAAACTTCTCTCATTTATAATTTAATTGCCTGGCAGTTTTAAAAATTGTGTCCAAGAATGCTTTGTAAAATAAATGCCATAGTTATTACAACTCCACAGATATGCTAAAGCAAGACTAACAAATCTGCTAAACACAGGCTGCCACAATCAGGTTGTCATCTTCACACTGGAAGAGAGCACAGCAGGCTGCTGTCCAGCAAGTCAAGGAAGTGAACAGAGTGCTGCCAGACCTCCATAGCTTGGGAAAATGTAATGGAGATGATCCATTCCTGCAAATTTTGGCCAAAGTGCAGACATGCACAAATTCAGTGCTCTTTGAAGCAAAGCCAGGATAGCGGTCAACTCACAAGGAGCTTACAACAGTTACACCACGTTGTAGCCAGCAACAAACTGATGGTCTTCTGAAATTTTCCAAATATGAAACCCAATAAGAAGAGTTATTTCACTTTAATATCTTGCTTTATACTAATGAAGCCTTGACTTTGAACTACATTATGTATTACTTGTATATTGTTCTCACTGCAGGCTTAATTACTATCAATGTCTAACAAGGGGCACTTACCTACTTAATTTTTAATACTCAGTTTTCAAAAAAGCATTTATTCATAGAGTTGTCTATAAGGTCAACTCTGCTTCAAATAACAAGTGATAGCAAAATATTTGAAGGGTAGTTCCAGTACATTCAAAAAAAAAAAAAAAGGCAGTGTACAGAAAGGTCATCTCTTCATGCCAGAGAAACTGGTGGGGACTACTATTGCTTGATGGGCCAGACCTGCCCTGCTCTTTTCCAGTCTGGATCTCAGTTTAGGGGTCATTGTCCACATCCAACAACCTTTCCATCTGTGGTTATGTAAAAGAACAAATTGATGATGAACCTCAACTGCATCAGGTGAGGAGGAGTGTGCAGAAGACCATTGCTCAAATCAGACAGAGGAGACAGTTTTTCTTTTGCCTTTAGTTGTGCTAGATCAGCTGTTCTGCCTCCATTGCAAATATACAGCACCCCTGGAATAAGTGCAAGAATGTCTTACTTGGAAAGAAGATATGAGGAAAGGAGGGATGGGATCCAAACATAGGCAGCTGACGTTCTCTTAGGCAGCCTCAGGTAGTCCATGCAGAAGTTAACTAGCAGTGTCTGGATACAGTCCTGACTTAAACAGGTCATGGAGGCTGAACAGTGCTGTGGTTTCCAGGAGAGATTCCTCCAGTGGAGGATGATGTTGATCAGCTGGGAAGCTCCCTGGTTGCTCACAGAAGGGAGCGTTTTGCCAAAACTGCTTCATGAAATAGAGAGAAGGTAGGTGCCTTTGGGACCCCACTTGCCTCCAAAGAGTGTCATGGCATTTCTTAAGGAGCTGCCTCCAGCAGTGACAGATGTTGAAGGGGTCTCTCGGGTGCTCCTCAAGCCTCTCCTGCTTGCTCTTGCCATTTCACATCCTGACACAGTTGCAGCTGCCATCTGTCCAAACACCCTCTGTGACAGCCGTGGCTGGTCCTGTTTCATGAGCACCATCTTCACCAAAATATTTACAACAGAAGAACCAGGTTCACCCCCTCTAAATAAAGGTGGATGCAGTTGCAAGAGTGGCTGAAAAGAAATGACAAAAGTTAACGCAAATGCCATGATTATTCCATGATTTCAACAACTCTAAGAAAATACATACAGCTATGTTGGAGTTGGTACATCAGCCTCCAGCGCATTTCCTGACAATTAATGACCATTTCCTGGCTGATAAACACAGTCCCATAGTTTATTTGCCTTAATCACCTTGGCCTTCCGCTTCAGAGTTCATCCAGTCCAAAACAATGCTCTTGCTTTTCTTCTTTTTTTGTTTGTTTTATTTTTCAGACACATCCTGATGTCATAACTACAGCTAGCAAAGGAATAGGACAGGGGACATTATATTGTTTGAACTGTTGTAATGTCCCTTTGTTGGGTCTCACAGACCTGCTGTTGTCTGTTGTGTTGTGTTCCTTCCCATTTTCCAACATAAAAGCACTAATGCTTATCTTAGATTATTCTGGAGGGGTTATTTCTAAATGCAGTTGCTGACAGTTATACCGATGGTAGCAAATAAATTCTGTGCTAACAGCTTTAAAGAATGGAGACAAACATTCAAAACAGCAGCCATAGAAAGAGTAAACACAGTTTTAACCTGACTCCTGTCACACTTACTGTCCCAACATCCCAACAGAAACTTCCTTCAGCATTTCGTTCAGTGCACAAGTCCTTTGAATGCCCAGCATAAACTGACCAAATCCAACTCAGCATGAAACCTTCTTGTTACACGTGTGGCATTTCTCCCTCCTTTATCTGTACCAAAAGTTCATTTGGATGACACCATTTTCTCTACAGCAAGGTAAAGGGCAATTTTTAGTTGGTATTTCTGCACACAAAATGTCACTTCCAAGCCTTAGAATTGTCTTGTTTCACTGCATTTTACCGTGACACCCTGAAAACTCAACCCCTCTGGCCCATTTAACAATTAGTGTCTGAGGAAAACCATCCTCTGAGTAAATCATCAATACTACTCTCCTCAAAGCTAACAGAACTGTTTATCTCAGTTGCTCTAGTCATTTTAGGCAAGACTGTTTATTCTGATGCTCACTTTCAAGTGACACATTATGTAGAATTACTGAAAAATGTGCTGGCAGACACTCCAGCTAAGAACCATGCGAAGCAGGTGATTTGCACAAGGAGAACTTCTGCTTATGAAGATGAGTAATGCAACAAATGATCTTGTCTTCTTCCATTAAACTCCTAATTGGGAATATTTTCCTTATGGCAAATTTACAATACGTTATCAATTTGCTTTTGAAATTTTAAGTTTTAAGGTAAACTGTCACAGCATGTAGAAATCATGTGTAGATACTGATTAGAAATTAGGATTGCTACCTTCCATTCACCAAAGCAGGACGCTTACCTACTGTTTTTGATTGTAGAGGACAATTACTCTCAATGTTAAATTTGACCTTGGTTTTTCATACACTAAGTTTTGTTGGGTTTTTTTTTAGTTTATGCTGGCTTTAAACTTGAATTTTTTTCATACAGTAAATTCATAATAAAGCATGCTACCAATTCCCCCCAAATCCCCAAGCCAAACCGAATTCATCCCCCGAGGAGTGATTCTGTCAAACCCATGGTATTTGGGAAGCAAATTTTTAAAATATGCAAGATATAAAATGTATCTCTATTATAAGATTCTTATTGTTCTTTCCTCAATGGGTATTGTTTTAGGGGGCAGACTAGGCTACTTAAAGGCTGCTGGGCTCCCTAAGCTGTAGTGTGACATTCAGGAACTGCACTATCTGAATACGTGCTCCCTCTTTCCATTGACTTTTCAGCCCCATGTCATTCTCTTCCTGGGACAGGGGTTTTTATGACCATGGGACCTTCCAGATTAGAGAATTAATCCTGCTGAAAAATAAACCTGGAGGGATGACTTTGGGGTGGGTTGTTTGTTTGTTTGTTTGTGTTTTTTGGTGGTTGTTGTTGTTGTTGTTGCTGTTGTTGGGAACACTGCCTGGCAAGGGTGAGTGTGCAGCCTCACAAATGCTTGTGCCAGAGCAGTGCTGAAGGCAATGGAGATGAAGCAATGGCAGGATCCAAACGTTGCCTGTTGAATTTGCTGCTGCCCACTGCCCGTGCCATGTCCCCTTGGTTGTGCTGGCATAACTGAGCCACTGGTCACTACGCTGAGAGCAGAGGGCTTAGGCCAAAAAACAACCCAGTGAAACACTGACTGCTAATTTTAGCTGTATTGATTTTCTGAACCACTTCAGCACAGACAGTCATGCCAGCACAGTGGAGGAGCATAAGGAAGTGCAGGGCATGGAATGATAGTGGCAGGGTGGGGACTGCCAGAAGTGTTACTCTTGCTGAAAAATGTCAGTGTAATCCTATTGAAAGTAGCTCAGTCACTGCGGGAAAATACACTAGTAGACGAGTCATCAATCTCCACATTTCTGTTTTTCTTTTGGAATAGATCACACATTGATTTCAGGGCATCAGCTTTCACCTCTAATCCTTCCCTGTGCACAGGCTACCGTGGGAATTACACCCGGAATAGGTCTCAGGGTTTTGCACCTATGAGACCAGGAGCTCATCAAGAAAAAAAGATTATTTCATCAATTCAACATTATGTTTTCCTTTATTCACAAAAATATTTGCAAGCAATGGCAATCTTAACAGACCTAGTTTGGGAGGCTATGTTCCCAGGAAATTTAGTCTGTTTACTACAAATATGCCTTTGACAAGTCATGGCTGCTTATCTATGAGGTACAATACTTCATATCATAATCTAATATTTCAATTTCTTTATGGCTAACCAGATTATGATGTATTTTCTTTTCTGGTCGATGCGAATGTAATTACAAAATAAAACTGCTGTGTGGTTAAATAAATCAAAACCTTTATCTGAAGAAACAAATACAACTTCACCTGAATTTATCTGCATAATCATGTGAATGTAACTTCACTGACAACATTACACATGGACAACTGGTAATGAAATCACGTTGAAATCCTTTTTACTACACATTCCATTAATACTCTGCTAACTGGAAAAGAAGACAGGGAAGTCATGACATGAGAAAGCTGTGATGACTTCAAGGAGTTGAAGCACATTCTGACAGTGCCTTGGCTCATAAAATCTACGTATCCATATGTATTGGTTTAGCATAAATGGTAGGAAAAACCAATTGTTAATCCATTTTGGAACTAACAGCTAAGCTGGCCAATCAGGTAAAAGGTGTACACCCTCTGGGACACCGCTTAAAAACAGGAATCTTGGGAGACCCGCCCTCTTTCTACAGATCCCTTCCATGAGGTAACGTCGCGGCCGGGCCGGGAGGGCCCCGGGCCCAGGGGCCGGCTGGCCCCGGGAGGTCCCGGGAGTCCCCGGGAGCCG
>WBMY01001704.1:515262-525311 GCA_013397315.1 Donacobius atricapilla | reverse complement strand
AAAATCCACAAGCCCTTATGTAGTCATATAAAAAGCTACATTTTGGGAAGCTTACATGATGCAGTGTCGGGCGGGCTGCGTTAGTGGAGCTGGAAGCCATGAACAGACTGTGTCTCTTGTGGAAAGTTACCAGAAGAATCAGGAGGGACTTGTCTCTCTCAAAAGACTGAATGAAAGACTATTTTATTAAGTGATGCTGACTTAAGAGTTCTGATGTTTTGTCCCTTTGCATTGTTTTTTCGTGGAAAAGTAGATTGTTGCTAGGGAGGAAGAGGGGTTGTTTTTGAGAGGGTTTCGTAGTTGGTTTTTGTTTGTTTACCTTTACTGTATGTTAATAAATCTAACTGTTTCTATTTTGAATTGAACCTGTTTTGCTTTTCTTTTAATCCTATTCCACTAAAATGAAAATTAGGCGAATGTGATAACCACTACATTTTTTGGTGTTTCCGCCCGGTTGTTGAATTTTAACCCATTACACCATACTGCTCAAAGCACTCATCTTCAACCCCAGCCAATCTATCTCCTATATCAGCTGCAGTGCTAAAGGGTTAAGGGGATGGCCGTAATTGTTCTTGCTTTGTAAAATAACTCTATGCTGAAATGCATAGGGCACGGAACCTTTTATGTGTATCTGACAAATTTGTTGAATTGATACTTTAAAAAAGGACACAAAAATGCATCGAAAATTGTGCAATGCTATGCTAATGTTCAACTAATATGCTTTCTGTACAACACAGGAGAGTCATCAGATCTATATAAAGTCTGATCTAGAATGAGAAAGCCTTCATAGCTATTCATGTGTTTTACAGAGACAAAAAACTACAGAGTCAAACCATTATTTTATTCCAGATTACATTTTCTGGAGTTCAAAAGCAGCTGCTCCATTGTCACACAGAAATTATTAGTTAAACTAAAGATGCTTAAGTTTATTAGAATAGAAATTATCAAAGAGAGAACTAGAATGGATTGTTTTGGAAGGAAAATGGGATGAGAGGATTGTCTAGAGGAGTGTCTAGAACCATGAGATCAATCCACAGAGAACTTTCCTCACATGTTCCTGTCAGTGGCCGCCTACAGCTGCCATGCAGTAGATCCAGGGTCTCTGTAGTGCAGTCAGGGAATCCCAGCTGGACAGATCAAAACTGGGTGCACAGCACATAATTGGCAAGCAAGCAGCAGCAGTCACCTGGGCTTCTCTGGCCACTTCTAGGCAAAAACTCTTAACTAAGGTGAGATATCTATGGGAAGAACTGTGATCTTGCTAAACCCCTCCTTGAAAACAAGAGACAAGCCAAGAGACTTGTCCATCGACCCCCTAGAACACCACAGCTGGGGACCAAAGGCAAACAACTAGGAAAACCAGCTTCATATAATTATCCCCTAGTTCCCCTATGCTCATACTAGAGATTGAGTGGCAGTAAAAGGATTGGCTGACAACTTTCTTCAGATAAGGTTACAGGGTTGGCTACCAAGGTACCCATTTGCTACCAGGTCAAACCTCAAAACAGAGAAGACAAAGCAGGGTCAGGTATCTGAGCTGCTGAAAGAGGGACTGGCTGGGCATCTGTAGAACTCCTGCTATCTAGGGCTGGCTAAATAAGTAGGAGGTGGGCACATACACGGCATGAGGATAGAATCTAAAATTTCTATACAGCGGCCTAAGACTCCAGGTCCACCTGCAAGCTGGAGAATTCCTGTTCCTTATTTATGATAAGGATTAGGAATTTCTTTATAATTGTCTAATTTAATTGCCCTGTGCAGAGTTCATTCAAGTACTAAGAAAATCCATGATGAAGTCCCTGAGGGGTTGCTGCTGAAGAACAGAGATGGTATTTCTGCCATACAGACTGCATTGCAAAGGGACATGTTGAGGACTGGAGAGCCTATAAATAGATCCAATTTTAATACTTTTATAAATGGCTTGAGAACGAAAAGTAGAGCACACTAATGAAATCTACCAATAGTATTCAGGCACATTCTGTAAAAGATTATTAACAGCACTGTAAAAGGGAAAACTAAATGGTGATACATGGAATAATAAAAATGCCATGAAGTTTTTTACTGTATGACTTCTGGGATTAGCCCTCTAAAATTCCTAACATGTGTGTATTTCTGTGTGTGTATGTGCATCAGCTGACTGGGGGATGCCTAACTCACTAAAATGATACAAATGTGAAACTAGTGGAGACAATTTTGCCACCTTGATCTGTGCATTTCCAACAGGTATGGGAAAAGCAATGCCCTTGTAAAATGTCATCTGGAGTATCACCATTCTGGTGGTCATTTTTTGAGAAAGATCAATACATGTCAGAATAGAAGAAGCATTATTTATGGAAGGAAACTTATTGATGGGAAAAATCTCTTCTAATTCTATGTGAACTCACAAAATTAAGAATAAGGGCAACATAAAATTCTAAATATACCTAGGATAAACGTGAGGGAGCAAGGAAGAAAATCTAATTGGGATAAAGAATAATATCTCTCCATGTGCCAGCAAATACAGTGAAAGTAAATAAGCTGGAAGTCAGAAGGATTTACAGCTCTCCAAGTCGAACTCTGGAACAGCTGTTCAACAAGAGATGTGAGGACAAGTAAATTACCTCATCTTAGACACTATCATCTTGTACATGGCTGCACACGACTCTGCAAAGTTAGTGGCTTAAATTTAGTACTCTCATCACTTATGATTTATCACCATCTGATTTGTCAGAATTACAAGATTATTTTAGGCCGTAAGCCTCCCCTCACAGGTGACAGACAACTTTTATTTTCCTGTTTGACTTTGTTAGGCTGTCATAGCTCTGGTAGTAACAACTATCCACATGGATACTAATCTCTGATAAGGCTACCAAATGTTTGGACTATCAGGTATAATTGGACCTGCAAAAGGATCTTTCTGATGTCTCAACACACCATGAAAATTAATACTAGTTTTTTCAATAAAACAGACAAATCCACATGGGGCTAACAAGAAGGGTTCATTTCTAACAGTGCAGTGCTGTAATGTGTTTGCAGGAGGCAGCGGGGATGTGCAAAATCCAGGCAAGACTTTCAGTGGTTCAAAACCAGGGCACCAGTAGTAATCCCCACAGCAAACTTAGCAGGTAAGAGTGATGGCCACAGCTCATACTAACTTGTCACTCAGGAATCTCCTTCTAAGGTACATTGCCATGTTGCATCGCTACAACTCAAGGGAAGAAAGAAATTCTTTGAAAATCCAAGTTTATTCTGGAACTGCCAAAGCTGAAAAATCTACTCATCTTTAGGATGAGCTTTTCAGGGAGCTGGTGCAAACTACAGACCCAAACTGAAGCACCAAAATGGTTCTATGCAATGATCATTCTGCCCATGGACCCTCAGCTACTGGAGAATCTGTTGGCAGGTATTTCTACTACTTGCCTCTTCTGTACATGGGACAAAAATAAAGAGAAACTAAATAAGCCCTGTTTCTGCTGCAACTTCAGAAGATAGCCACCTCCAGATAGCCTATGCACAGCTAATTACTCCATCTTGTTTTCTCTACTGCAATTGATTTCATTACATGGCACACACTTATGGTGATTGTACAGAGGGCTGGTCAGCTGAGCAGTTAGCTTGCTTCCATGGACAGACTTCGAAATAGGAAACGCTTAGATGATGAACCAGCTTGTGAGTACTGCATGGTATTTCTGCATCCAGGAGGAAAATTTTTGAGCAAAAGTTTGTGTCAGATGTCCTTAAGGGAAAATCTCCAAAGTAGTATGGCAGCATTTCCAAACACAAGCAAAACAAGCCTGTGGGTGTGCAGGTGTGTGTTTGTGTTAAGCTATAAAGGCTCCATTGGCACCTTCCATGAACTACCACAGATATCAGCTGTCAGCTTCCCCAGACCCCACCGTTTTGTACCTCTACAACACACAGGGAGAGTGACACATCCACATTGGGCCCATTTCCTAGTACTAAGGTGGTAAACTTTACCTGAGGGCCTTGCTGAGGATTTCCACTTAGGTCAGTGCTTTTTATGCAGGATCGGTGACAATTTGGCTGCGACGTGTAAGTTACTGAAAGGAAGAAAAAGTCATCTCCTAAGCAGATGACCTTAGGAATAAACTAATAAAAGTAGGGAGCCCTTTGCAGGCTTCTTTAGAGCAGGGTCAAAACAGAACAATTTCAGAGGACAGACTAAAGCATCAGTACTCTAGCCTATGCTTATCAAAAAAGACTCAATCTTAAGTGAATGACACTTACATGAAACAAGTGTCTCGAGACAGTAGCCTAAAATACACTGGTGCTGCATTGATACCTTTTGGGTTGGCAAGTTTGCCTTGACAAAAGCCTTGAGATGAAAGAGGCAGTAAGCTGGCTGTCTGAGCTGGCATTTGTGTCCTTCAGCATAGATACCTGCTGCATGAAGATTTTTAAGTGTTTGTTACAGACAAGTTGAAACAGGCTAGCTTAAGCTATCATCCTACCATCTAGTATACTAGGAAACTGTTCCCAAATACTCCAGAAGTCCATGGCAGTGGCAGCACAGAGGCTGTGTGAAGGAAAGCATACATATTTTCCAAATACTTACTGTAAGCTATCACTGATAAACTTCCAAGTGTGAATCATAAGCAACCTATTCTGATCAACCAGTCATAAATCCCAAAGAGAACTCTGAAGGTTAAAATAGCTAAACTTAGTGACTGTTCTGTTGAGCTCCCCCCTCCTCAGTGCACTGCAGTGATGACCCCATCACGGTGGTTGCCAGACAAGTGGAGTCAGGAAGAAACAGAATGTAAGCAGGCACAAACCCAAATACAGCAGGTTTCCTGTAAAACAATTAATGCACTCGCTTTAAACAATGCTTAAACTCCTACTGTTACAGCTTCAAATACAGGAATGAGTATCACAAGATGCCAAAAGTCTGTATCTAGTAGAACTGCCCGCTCAGCCTACATTTTTTAACTCTACTGACATTTTGCCATCCGGTGTCAATCAATTCCAATGCAAGGCCTTGCTTGTGAAAAGCCAGTTTAAGTGCAAGGTGTGTGCCTCAATTCTTGGGCAGAATATTATTTTAACAAATACTGAGTGTGACTCAGTCACTTGTGTGTCTGACATTCTCCTGAATTCCCCTTCTGCAGGCTGCTGTTGTGGCAGCTCAGCTGATGCTTGGTGTGTGCTCTGGCTGCTCCTGGCCACTGTGACTGTTCAACTACTCTGACGGGGTCACAAGTTCTGCATACACACAATTACACTACACACCAATTCTCTATAACCTCATTCTTAGCCCCTGTATCTTTTCCTGTGTAATATGGTTAATAATTGGTTTGAATCTTGTTTCCAGTAAGACCCAGTCTTGCAATGTGGAGGTTGCTCACATAAATACCTGATATTTTGCCTCTTCCCAGTTAAACTCATCTAGGACACAGTGCATTCCTTTGTCAAACTTCATTCTTAACAAAACTGAGAACATGAAATTAATTACTTGGATGACTAATCCAGCTTTGCAGCACTGCTTATTGTTGTTTTGTAAGAAATAAACTGAGAGCAAGTGACCAACAGCACTGGGTGGTGCAATGAAACTTGCTTACAGTAATTTTGGTAGAAGCTTTTCCTCCAGAGGGGAAGAGTGACGTACTGTGCCTAGGCAACTTGACTGAGGCCATTTGTATGGAAGTCTAGCCAGGTTGTCTGAAGGACTTAAACTGAATTGTTTTGAAGTGTCTGGTGGGAGGTCTTCTGTGTCACTGGAGATGAGCATCACAGACTAACTACCACAAGTGGAATGGCGAGTACTGGAACCAGTATTCCGAACAGACTTTCTGCTAGGCGCTGACGAAAAGACAGGTAGTCTTTCAGGATAAATTCAGGAAGTATTGCAGGATTTTATTGCAGAACTTACTTGCAATTTATTTACAGAATTTATTGCAGGAATTGTTGCAGAAATCCATGCAGTTAAGGTAGGTGTTAAGAAAAATGAGCCTGGGAAAGGGAGCAAACTGGATGTTCCAGACAGAGAAATGAGGTCTGCTGAGAAAAAAAGTGCTGGCTATGTAGGAAGAGACCTCTTAAACACTGTTGGAAATCAACCTTAGGAACATCTTAGGAAATCAAGCACAGAAAATAAGTCAGGATGTATGTCCTGATAGGAGAGGATGGTTTCTAAAGCTTCTGTGTAACCAGTGATGAAAGATTATTTCCTTACCAAGCTTGCCACTTGCATGCTTGCAATTGCCATTGTGCTTTTGTACTAGCAATCCACTTCCCTACTGACTGTGATATCCTTACCTCATCTAACTTACTGCTCAGTCACTTCTATGTCCTTGCACTAGACTTTGTCAGATGCTCCGGACTACAGCAGATCTTTGCTAGTTTTATTGTATGTGTGCATAGGACTGATTAACACATTCAAAACAAACCCAAAGTCATAACTGGTTTGAACAACTGTTGTTTCATTTTCCTTAACATTTTAATCTTTACCCAAACTGGCAGTAGCTGGCTGGTTTCAGCTGTGGAAGAAAACACGGTAGAGGAGGATTGCTAAAGCAGGAAGCCTAGGCTCCAATACCAACAGCACTCTTTCTGGCAATGAGTCCAAAACTTTGAACTATTTTAAGAGGATTAACACCACAAAAGAGGAAAGCATGAAGGAACAATGTGATACATCTTTTTTAGCCGACAGCAGAAATAGCTTCAGCATTCACTCTGACAAGATAAATGAACAATCAGCTTTTCTAAGACTAGCCAAAAGAACATTAAGATTGTAATATAGCTGAGAGAAAATGTGACTACTTGAACATGTAATTTTTACTGAAGATTACTCCACTCAGTCCTCCCACTCAAAATGAGGACAAGATATACCTGATGATGATATGGTAAAATGCATGATTTCGTCTGCACAAATCATATCACTTGTGAAAGAGGAGTGGATTTAACAAACATGTTAAAGTGTGCCCAAATAGACAACTTCAGGGCAGAAGGGATAGGTACAGATTGATCAAACCACTGTGCCTATTCAGGGAACTGGCAGATGGATCCTGTGGTGTCATACCTTACCTAAAATGGAATAACCACTACAGCAATATAGACTGACTGTAGTAGGAATCTGGAGGTCCTGGTGGACTATGGCAACAACAGCATGAGCAGGGCCACTCCATGAGGATGAATAAGCTGAGGTTGACCACAGGACAGGCAGGGCAGTGCTCTCACCAATCAGGGTGCAGTTCTATAGGATTTGGGTAGGGCTGGAGTGGTGACAGGTCTTCTTGAGAGTCCAAGACAAGGCAAGATAATGAGTCATGTCCAGTGTCCAGACAGAAAGTGAAGCCAGAAACAGTAGAAGACAGAGTCAGAGTAAAGATCCATGCAGGAGAAAGGGTTGGAGACGAGGCTATATATTACACAGGACCATTGAGGACAACTGATGAGCCACGATGAGAGGAGACCGGGCTTGGCACAGGCAAACCCACAGCACTGCATGTGCTAAAGTCCCAGGTAGGGGTGTCAGCGCAGTTAAGGCCCAGCCATGGACTTTACTTGGCCTGACAGAACCAAGATAAACATAAGTGATCAGAATACCACAGCAGTGAGCAAGGCTACCTTTATAGGGACATATTAGGTTGTCTTTACAGGCATGCAGCCAACAGATCAAAAGAAGTACTAGTCCTCTTTACTCAGCATTTGTTACATCACGTCTGGAAAACCACATTAAACTCTGGGGCCCACACTATGAAAAAGAAGTTGACAAATTGTAGTGAGCGAAGCTGAGGGCAGCCAGATTGGTGTGGGGCTGGGAGCACATGCCCTGTGAGGAAAGGCTGAGGGAACTGCATTCAGTCAGAAGGCTTGTAAGGGAACCCAGGAGTTTTCTTCCAGTACCTGACATTATCAAGAAAATGCAGCAACACTCTCTACTGAGGTGCAGAGCAGCAGGATGAGAAGTAACAGACACATGTGGACATTCTGATTTAAGAGGAAAAAAAGAGGTCACTGTGACACCAATCAAGCATTAACATGGGCACCCAGAGAATTGTGTACTCTCCATTCTTGTAAGTTTTCAAGACCCTGCTGAACAAAAATTTAACAACTTGATCAGAAGGCTGAAGAAACAGAAGGTGTGTGTAGACACCTCCTGAGTCCTCCCAACCTGAAAAATACTATTCTATTTCTATTGCTTTCATGGCTATTCAAGTGTGCTGCTAAACACACAAGTCCACAGGAGAATGAAGGACCTTTGAGCAAGCTGAAAAGGTTGTTGAAGAATCTCATTTTGAGTACAAGTACAGAAATACTCAACTGAAGTAGTCCTTTACTGAACACATAATTCTCTAAAATAGGGGTTTTTTTCATACCTTCCAGGGATTTTTTTGACATTTTACCTCTCTGTACACAAAATTCTAAGTCCTTAGCTCTGGTGTCTGTTCTTTAGAGTGAGACTCATTGTACATTGCACTGTTTGCCTGATAAACACACTCCAGGACTTAAGTGCATTGTCACATTCTTACTACTTTTGAACTGCTCCCTGTCTGACTGCTGTTCAATTTTCTGTATATTGATCCCTCCTTTCAGTGCAGCCCTGCTGATCTCCCCACATTCTTCAACTTCGAAGTTGAATGTTACTCTGAAATCCATGTTCTAATTTTACCTCCTAGGTAAACCCCAAAAGCAATCATTTACATGGTTCTATCGCTACTTTTAAACTTGTCTAGTAATAAGCACTACCATGCCCTCTTCAGCATTGAAAGCTGTCATTTCTTAGGAGAAAAATACTTGCATTTTTCTTCAGAACAGGAAAGATGGGTTTCTTGCTGTCATTCATTTCCTTGATTCCTTCCTCTACCTTTGGCTATGACATTGTATCACCTGCATGGAAACACTGTCCATTGACACTCAGATAATGTGAACAGTCTACAAGCACTCAACATTGCTATCAGCCGGCTGTTAGCTGATAAACTCCAAACCTTCCATAAATTCAGCACTTGAGGTCAGCTGATGCCTGCCCGAGGCTGCGAGAACTATGGCTGGAAACACCTGACTCTGGGGTTCAGGGGAACACAACAGCTGATGGTGCTCAGTGCTCTGCACTGTGAGGGACGTGCTCTGAAGGGGATCTGTCCCACACCTACGCACTGAACATTCCTTGGCAATTGCAGATCTTCCATTTTGGCTTCATCTGAGGGTATCAAAGCTCCAAGTCTGCTCCAGTGTGCAAACTGAAGTGGAAACCATCCAATTTGTTTAAAAGGCCAACTCTTTAACCAAAATGAAATGCCAGTGAAGGCACAATCTGAGAGTCCTTTTGCTCCTATAGATGCACACCAGTGTTCACTTCAGCTTATCTTTCAGAGTTGACACTGTCTTGTGATTCACAACCAATAACATGAAAGGAGGTCCAGGTGGATTTATGTGGGGAAAAGCGCATTTTAGCACAGTTTTAAACATTGTTGGGGTTTTTCTGTCGTTTTTGGTGGTTTTGATGTTGCTGGTTTTGTTCGGTTTGGTTTTTCGTCTGCTGTAAGCCAGTTCATTTGTAAAGATGCTGACCGCCCTCTCCCCTCCCCACCACTTTCTAAGCTATATTTTATAAACTCAGCCTCTCATCCCCCCACAGACCTGCAAGCACTGCAGTGCACAAGGGACTGACTGCCTGCGGCCGCGCTGCCACCTGGGCTCATCGGGAAGCACAAGGAAGTACACCTAAGTCTGCAGGGAGGATGCCAAGAGAACGGTGCCAAGCTCCGTTCAGTGGTGCCCAGCGACAGGACGAGGAGCAATGCCCACACTTCAACACAACGGGTCCCACTTCAACTTGAGGAAGAACTTTCCATGGAGGGTGGCAGAGAACTGGAACAGGTTGCCCAGGGTGGTTGTGGAGCTTTCCCCTCTGGAGACACTCGAAACCCACCCGGACGCGTTCCTGTGCAACCTGCTCTAAGTGACCCGGGTTTGGCAGGGGATTGCACCGGATGATTCCCGGAGGCACCTTCCACCCCTAACAAACCGCGGGCCGGGCAAGCGCGGTGACCGCTGTCCGGCGAGGGGCGGTGGCGGCCCCGCCCCGCGGCTCGGGGTGGGCCGGGCCG
>WBMY01001704.1:416864-515063 GCA_013397315.1 Donacobius atricapilla | reverse complement strand
GTCCTCAGCCCGGCGGGGCCGGCGGGGCACCCTGGGCAGCGTGGAGCGGCCTCGGGAGTGGCGCGATCCGGTTCCAGAGTTTTCCTTTGAGCGGAGGGGCACTGAGGGGCCAGAGGCTCACGGTGCTGCCGCTTTGAAGCAAAGCCTTTGGTGGTGCTTCGCACTTGATCTGTTTAATTATCAGTTAACTGTGCCTGCTGACTGTGTGTTATCTTGTTTTCATAACTGCGTGGAAAAGAAAGCCCAGATGGCAAAGATCCGAAATGCAATGCAGCTGGATACCGGTAGTGACCATTAGTGTTAAAACATCCTAGGTTTGCATCCTTGTAAAAGACTCGTTTGAATGAAAAGCTCTATGTTGGCTCGTGTAGTTTACAGGTCTTTATTGCAAATTTTCTATGCATGTCTAGCTGAAAGCCTTCCCCACAGAATTTATCTTGCCAAAAGTGATTCTGACAGAAATAAAGTTTATAAGGTGTTGCTATTAATGGGATTTCAAAAAAACCAGAAGAAATAGTAGCCAAGTTTTTATGGTATTGATGATTTATCAATGGTCAGAACTTGAACAATTGTGTTTTAATGACTCGCTGAAGTAGCCTGACTGTAAAGTGAGAGGTGATCATCTTTACTCATGGGTGTCCCATCAAAATATGCATGTTACTCCTTGTCAGGTCAAAGCCTGAAAAACACTGACTGTGTTTCCAAGCAGGACAGTATAGGTAAATAGCTTGGCAGCAAGCACTAGTCCTTATAGAAAAATACTTCACAAAATATGCCACCAGTGATGGGTTTCAGGCTTTGAGCTGCTTTTGATTTGTTCATGCTTTACAAAACATATCTGTGTAGATTGTTAGATGTTCTGGTAAGGTCTGTGTATCTGTTTTAAAAATAACACAAATGCAGTAATTACTTGGAGAGTTCGACTGCCTATGGAAACTCAGTAGTAAGTATTACCGTGTAACAGAACACGTGTATGGAACAAAGCATGGTGGTTAAGTAGTTTTCAGTATCAAACTGATAGCACGTGCAGTGGCATCTCCAAAGTCTTGCATCTATGCTTGAAGACTAAGCGTAACTTGTGCAGGCATGGTTTCTCTAGCATAGCCCTGCTAGTACAGAGAGGGAAAAGCAACTTACTGTTGAGTCAAATTAAATAAAAACCTTCATATAGTGAGAAGGTGCAGGCCTCTTATGGTAGCGTTTGTGCTTCTGTTGAAGAATAGTTTCTGAACTTGCCGATAAAAATACATCTTGGGTCTGCAAGCACATGGATGTTAGGATCCTTGTTGAATTTCTACCTTCCTCCCTACAGCCTCTGACAGTATGAAACCTGACTTGCTGTAGTATATAGGTTTTTCTTCTTTTATTTTTTTTCCACAGCTGATTTTGGAACTTTCATAGACAACACTAAACTGAGAAGAACTAGCTAGGTGGCTCTTACAGAGGAAGCTGCAATTAAACAGAGGTATTCGCTAAAGCTATCCATGAGGATGTGAACCCAGAATCAGGCTTTAAGCAGGGTTGGCTGTGGAAGAGCTGTGAGAACTGTTCAGGGTTATTACCCTGTGTTCCTTCTCAGAAATCTCATCGAGTCTTTAGAGGGATGCAGGAGAGGAGTGCAGCTCAGCAGGTGCTTCACAAAGGTGGATGTGAGACCCCAGAGACTGAAAGAGTTATGAGCTCTGCTCCTGTTCTGTCTCGCTAGCAATTGTGTGAAAAGAGGGCCCTCATTGTGTTTCAGGACTGCACCTGGACAGCGATGGTCTGAATTTCATTTAGCCGGAGGGCTGCACAGTTTGGTTAAAGGTCCACTTGGGGATGAGGGCACAAGTTATCTGTTTGGCAGATGGGAGGAGTGAACTGATCAAGCAAACTGCTGGGATCACTTAGAAAGGTATTTATGTAAAAATCTGAGGACTTGTGGGGTGAAGGGTGATGAACCTAGTGCTAGTGTTGAGGTCATGAGTCAAGGTCGGCAGCTTGCAGTGCAGCCATACCTGAAGCAATGGGAAAGGGCAGAGCTGTGAATGGTCTGACAGTAGATGGCAGAAGGTTTTAACTGGGCAGGGAGCTGTGGAGGGATTCAGCCAGGTTTTCTTGTGACAGTCTGTCGCAGCTGAGAGAGTGGCAATCCTTGCAAAATACAGATGGCTAGGGATGCATCAAAGGTGCTTCAGCATTTCAAAATACAGAGCGAGGAGCAGTGGTGGTTTACTTGATACTTGATTTCAAATTGAAATACTGAGCCTTGAGGAGAATAATGGCGTGCTAATAAAAAAACTGAATGTGTTTAATTAACTTTCCTTGAGGATAAGCATGGATTACTGTGAACTCTCTAAATCTTTGATAAGTATTTTCATGATTTTTTTTTTTTTCATCGCTCTGGGTTAGTCGAGTTTGCCTTTGGAAAATTACTTTTTAGATATCAGATAAAGTAAGCCCAAGTCCTGATCTCCTAAATTGCTGATCTTTATGGACCTTACAAACCATGGCGTGCCATGTTTGAAAACTGGAAACATTCAATCTTTTCCCTCACTAAGGTTTTCTACATCTGTATGGAAATGCTTTTCCTTTGTTACCAGTAATGCCTTTCAACAGGTTCTAGGTAGCCCACATTCAAAAGGCTTAATTTGAGAAAGGATTGGAATTTGGTATAAATCGATGAATTGTTATAAAAGATGAAACTTGCATTGTCATTAGCTGCCAAATATGACTTTGAAGGCTGGTGCTGTGACAATTTTCTTTAATGTGTGTAAAAGTATTTGCAGTGTAAAAATTGGGTACATAATTCCTTTCTAGTAAAGCCACATGGTGTTTACCTGAAGTAAGACCCCTGTTAGTGCTGTGAAGTTTCCCAGTGTCACAGGCTGGTATCCGCCTTTGGCCTGTGTGACTTTGGCTTGGTAAAGACCATACACCAACATCTGTATGAACTGAATTAATTTACTCCTTCTCCATTTCCTACTGGCATGGTGTGCCCTGACCATGTATCTCCTATCTGTTATGTTCTGTTTAGCTCAGGTGATAATTAATGCCAAATACAATTAGTAGTAGTTAAGCACTATTTTAATAGCTGTTGTCATAGATTAGAGAAGGCATTGGTTGTATTATTAAGGAAAGAAATGTCAATTTCATTCCAGAAATGAGAGAATGAAGTAGGAAACATGCCTAACACCATCTAGTTATTGCTAAGAGTTTATTAAAGCAGGTTGAAATTTTCTGGCATGTGATATTCTCTGACACCTAAATGCAAATTCACAGGTTATTTCTTGTTCACCTCACCTCCCTCCCAAAAGAGGTGCTCTGTTCTTACCTGCAGCTTTGCTTTCTCTTGTGACCCTGTGCAGAAGATATTAATATCGCTGAGATGACATAGGAATTAAACAAGGGAATGGATTTCTGTCAGGTTAGCAAGATGTATTGGCTATCTGTGCAGCCATTTTTGGTTGCAGAGCTAGCACAGGGGCACAGAAATTAGATTGTTGGGCATGTACAGAGCTGGTCTGCCCCTGCTAGTGGTGTGCTGTCAGGTTGACTCAAGTGTATAATATACCTTCACTGTATAATTTACTTGTTAACACAGACTCTCCTGATATTAGAAATGCCAGACTTCACTTAGAGCTGCATACTGAAAAGAGAAGAGGTTACAAGTTTCAGAAGGTAACATTCCAGCTGGAGAGAAGACAAAAAAAACGCCCAAAACCCCACAAGTGAGCGCGTTTGGTGAAGACAGTGGAGCAGACTGTGTAGGGAGGCTATGGGATCTCCCATTGTTGGAGATATTTAATACTTGACTGAACAAGTCCCTGAACAACCTGATCTAACTTTGAAACGAGTTCTTTTTTGGGCAGAGGATTGAGCGAAGTAGGTCTAGAGGTTTGTGTTAGGCTCTTCTATGTGGTGTGGCTCTGAGAAAGTTCAAAGAACATTTGAGCAAAGGCTTTTGCAGAAGAATTCGATTCTTTAAAAGTTTGTAAATGTTCTGTTTTGACTGTGGTCTGTTTTAAAGGGTGGGTGTTGTGTGTGGGGGGGGTGATATGGATTCTCACATCACCACCTTCTCAGGGTACCACTTAGTTAGTGATGTATCCTGCTATTCTGAGGGTGATTTCAGGCTAAAGTTGGGTAGTCTGATAGTAGTCCTACAAACTTCACTTTAAGATATTCAAATAAGCTTACAGAATAGGAGCATAAGGGAGCACATTAGTAAGACCAGATTGTTTTTACTGTCAACCGTGACAGTTTGTATGGTTGGCTCTTTTTGACCCACCTTTCTTGGAGATCAGGCATGTTGTGGTAAGTGTATGAAATTGTCAGGAAATAAACCCTCTTGCCTTCTAGTCCTCAGAGATCAGAGAGGCTGGGTGCAGATAGGCTTAATTTCTCGTTTATAACTAGTTAGGCACTAAAGTCTGGTCACATTGAATAAGAACTTCCATGGTTGTGGAGTCATGAAGAGTCTGTTTTATTGAAGCAGCAGATTAGGTTATTTTTAGACTGCTGATAACTGCACTAGAACCACAAAATATAAGTGCACAGCTCTGTGTAGAAGTGTTCCCGGCTAAGTTCCAATGCNTAAGCCTTGCTCAAGCCCAGGTGCAAGATGAGGAAGTGGCCTAGCTTGTGGTTTTGCTCAATCAGCCTCATCAATTCTCCAGTGTCTCACATCTTGGCATAACCAGCCAGTCTGTTCTCCACAAAGGCCCTGGCAATCCTTATTCCACAAGGAAGTTCAGTTTCTTGTTGTAATATGTCTTCATTGCGAGGTAATTTTTCAGACTGTGAAGCATGGCTCGTAGGAAGGGTGAAAGGGAAAGATGGACTAGCTCTGCTTTTGTTATGGCAGGTTGCCGGTTGGAAAAAATCAAACAAATCATTCCAATGCTGAGAAGATTGGTTAAAATCCTCCAACTTGTCACCCATAAAACAAGCAGGATGTGTGTTATATTATGGCTAGAATAGACAAAACTTCTGCTCAGATGGTTTTTTTCTGGTGGTTACCTCTAGCTGCTGGTCTGAAAAGTAAGGATGATCCTTTCACTACTGGATGCTTTGTTATTTGAATTAACAATTTCAAAAGCTTGAGGTGTTATCATTGTTTTTCTCCCACAAATGTGTCCAGTTGTTTTTGGAATGCCTTTTTTTTTCTTTCAGTTTTTTTATATATTATTTAGTCTTTTTATATATGTATATTACACGCTTGTCTGAATGTAATGGGGTTTATAAGTGTTTTTGGAAAAAAACAATATATTTCTTTGAGCGAAGCCTGCTGTTTGATAATTTACTTCTGAAATTATGAGAAATAACTGTAAAGTGTTCTGATTTTTCTTGTACAGTATCCTTTGTGATTTTTACAATTCTCTATCATACTGCATCCTCCAGTCATCTCTTAGCTAAACTGAAGGGTCCTATCCTTTTTTCATATGGGATGTTCCCCCATACATCCAATCATCCCTCTGTAATTTTTTAGATTTATGATACTGTTTTTGAATGAACTGACCAGAATTCTGTGATATAGGTACTTGAGGATTTTAGATGGTTGTGAATTTTTTATATTCTTCTGTATTCCTTTCCTAATAGTACTTAACATTGTACTTTTCTTTATTGCTTCAGAGCAGCAAGGTGATGTTTTCAGAGAACCATACCTGAGCCGTCCAGATCGTTTTTTGGAGCAGTACTGAGTAACTTAAGGAGCCTATTGTATATATGTATAGTTTTTTCTTCTTTTGCTTAAGAGCTGGTATGGTTGGTGCATTTTACAGCCACACTGTTCAGATTACAGCACACTGCCCATGCAGTTTGCACCATACTGGTTAAACGCTTACCTGGGAGCAGAGAACAAACGTGCCTGGAGCTTATCTGTACTAAAGTGAAGAGCTGAGATTGGAGAAGTGCGAACTAATAGAGATTCTGATATCTTTGAAAAGTAAACATTGTGTTTGATGAAATTAAAATCTAGTGAAATGGGATTATGCATGCTTAGGGTTTATTTCTCCTGACTGTTTCACAGAGGGAATATTTGTCTTTTTGAATCAATATGTTTTGCGCCCATTTGACATGTCACCTTTGCACTAGTGCATTGACATATTTCTATATTTTGTTCTGAGTAATCGATGTATACTGTATGCTTGCTTGTACATTCATCTGCTGGGGAGCTTCATTAGTCCATAACTCCATCTGGATTATTCTTCAGGCACTACCTACTGCTGTTTTCCCTTTAACCTGCTTCCTAAGAGTCTTATCCTTGTTATGCTAATCTGTGTTCATTAGTTAATTAACAGCTTTCCCTATGGAGAGGTGGAAGAAATCCTCTTGATTATTAAGTTGAGCTGATCCTGTCACAAGCAGATAAGTAAAATATTCCTTTTCATCAGTTTCTGACAGTGTTTTGATTCTAAAAATCTGTCCGAATTAGGTGTACATAAGATCTCCGCAATTGTGATGCGTGGTGGGGTGTATGAGTGGTGTAAACCCACACATGTGCTGGGAGATGTGGTGTACAAGGGAAGGTGTCAGATCTGAGCTGTAGGAGACATTGGTCCTTTGGACTTTGAGGTCCAAAACATCTTGTTGAACAGGGAGTAGTTTTTAAGATAGAGATTTTAGGGAATGCAGGAAAAGTGACAGGAGGCTATACTTTAAATTGTTCCTCTTCTTCCTCTCTCCTGTCTCCCCAAAGGACAACCCCAAACTTTCCTACTTCAGAGCCATAACAATGAGTGGCTGCTGTACAGTGCTGTCTTCGGCTCTGCCAAAACACAGGATAATAGTCCACCCACCGGAGTGGTTGCATAGTGAACTAGATTGGGTAGTGAATTCAGGGAGAAAAGAGTATTTTAATTAAAGTAATTTTCACTGTGTTGCACTAGAGACAATTCTACTATCTTGACTGAGATGAGAGAATTTGCCTGTGCTCCTGGAAGAAATTTGGTCAAATTATGTTGTTAAACCACTTAGGAAGTAGTATATTCAATTCTCTTTCTTTTCAAATCAAGACTGATTTTTTTAGAAGAAAAATACATTAAAAGTTGTTCAAGTTAATATAGGAGCATGTGAATAATGGTTTTTGCTTTTGTTACTTTGTAAGTCAGATAAGTTGGTTTAGTGGTGCCTACTAAATTCAAAATTTACAGAACTACAAAAGTGAATATGAAGAAGGGCTAAAGGTATATCATTATTTGTGCTGAAATTGAGTTTCACTCTTTGCTGTCATTCAGGCCAGCTGTGTTATGTGCAGCTATGCAAAATGCTAGAGGCACAGCTGTGGTATTGTTGAAAATATGCCTTATGCCAGGGTCTCTTGAAGGCTTTGTATAATTAATCTGTGCCTGTGAAATCAATGAAGTGCAGAAAGGTGTTTTGCCATGGAATTTTACAGTTTATGATGGCATTCCCTGGGATTTCAAAAGCCTTGGCTAAGGTGAAGAACATCTGCAGTCCCAGGCTTGTAAGTGTGACAGGCTGTATTTTCACAGGAGTGTGAACTAGCCTAACACCAGGTGGCAGAGAAAGAACACTACTTGTCTTTTTGCTGGATTGATTATCTGCTAGGTTAGTGAGCTGGACTGGCTGTCAGAAGGACTTGCTAGTTGCCAAAGCTAGCACAGGATAATAATGTGTGTCAGCTAGCACAGGATAATAATGTGTGTCTAGGAGCAGAGAGGAATTAACATGACTGTAAGGAATGGAAGATCTCCAAGCACCACAGCCTTGGAGTTCTGGAGAGGCAGCCTCTTTTCCTTACTGTCAGCTTAGACTAGGATTCTGTCCTAATGATGGAAAATAATAATACCAGCATCCTTCACAAATGTGTTTTGAAATCTGTTCATTTGAAGAACTGCAGAAAAGCTACTTGGTATTGCATTGGAGTGAGTGGTATGTTCCTCAGCTTTATATTACAAGTTTTTCAGAAATGGGTAATTTGATACTTTTTAAGATACAAGGAAGTGATTGAGCCATGTTCTATCACTGCTTCAGGCTGCTTTGGAAGGACCTTGAATTTGACTCTTTCACATCACAAGTCAGTATCCTAGCTGCATAGGTTTTTGCTTGAACTGTGTGTGAAGGAGGGCAGGGGCAATTTGCAGAATTCAAAAAATGTGTTGCAGCATCATTAACACAGAGTGTGAAAATCCAGTAGCTGTGTGTACTCCAGAGGTACTTCACAGCATTGACCTGTGCCTCAGAGCATCTGTGGCTCTGGGACTTTAACACTGATTTGCACAAAGATCAGTAGTGCAATCGGATGACAACCAACACGCAGTTATGGCTTCCTTTATTACTGTGAAACAATGTTCCAACTATCATTAATTGTGGCATTAGTGATGGCATGCAAGTAGTATCAGAAACAATTGCACAAGCACAAACCACTCTGGCTCCCTGATGAGTTACAGCAGAACTGCCACCTGTGTCTTGTGGCAGCACAAGAGAAATTGTATCTCTGTGCACTGCCTGTCTGGGGACAGATGGAAGGTATCCAAGCTGGTGATGCGGGGTTAAGTGTCATCCTCTCTGGCCTAGCATCTGCATGTGTCACTCCTTTGCCGGGCAAGCAGCAAAGGCTCTTCTCCTTTTGATTATTTGGTTGGGTTCTGCAAAGAGGTGGTCTTCAAGGTTTTGTTATGAACTTCCCCCAAACTGACCTGCCACAGCTTGGTCTTGTATTGGTGGTCCTGGCATTCACGTGGTCCCTTAAGTCAGTTGCTCGCTCATCTTGCCATGACTTCATGCAGTCACTGCTGGCGCTGGCAGACCCTGCCTGCCTGCTCTGTGTTCCACCTTACAGCTCAGTTGGTTTCCCCTAATGTTACACCCCTCACCTAAAAGCCACATTTTATACATTTGTCACTGGTAGATCTCATGAGGATGTCTCCTCAGCGTCTCTGTGTATACAGGAGCTGGATATGCCCAAGTGGGAGCCTGTATCTGTGTTGCACAGGACTGCAGCCCTAGTGGGGGAGAAGGAATATGTTCCACCTGTGCAGCTAGCTGCTGGTTTGATACTAGGTACCTTAAAGCTGAGTTGCATGTTGTTGAAGCCGTGGCTGAAAAGTATTGCATTAACCTTCACTGATCTTAAGTGCAAAGACAGCTCTGCATTTTTTTTGCATCATCATTTTGCTTTGGTTTTTGTTTTTCATCAAGGTCATAACTGTTCACATTTAGTTTAGCTTTTTCATCTCTTGGGCCAGCTTCTACTGTTGATTTCTCTCCAGCTTCTGCTGTTGATTTTGCTAGTAATGTTGCTGCTATTTGACTTCTCTTTGAGCCATAGTCTTGGTAGCTTCCCAGATGGCTACATCTTGCATTGTTATTGAGGAAATGTGCAAATAAGTTTACAAAACAGGCACACTCCTCTCTGGTGATGAGAGTATGAATAGTGCTTTCCTCACCTGTCAACAACAGCTACCAAAGCCCAGGCATAAAAACAAATGTGCTTCTTCCTGAGACAATTAGGGAGGGTAAGCTGCAAAGCTTTTATTTTGTGAGGTTGTTTTAAGTGGGGTTAGGAACAGATGCTGGGTAGCTTCAGGATAATGAATTGTTTAGTGGGGAGTATATAAATATTAAATTCTGATATCAAGAAGAGAAATTACAGTATAGTTTCTGGAGCTAGTCTCCTGTTCATTTTACAGTAATATTCCCTCTAATAGTGCTGAGAATAAAATATATGATTATGACCACATTTCTTCATAATCATTTTTCAGTGGAGCCTGAATATGTGGAGCCCTGTGACTTCAGAACTTGAGACTTGGCTGATTTGTGCAGGTTTCTTAGAGTAAACTTAGGCACTCACTTTAAGGGTGTCCTAAAAATTGCATCTTCTTAATGAAATCCCCAAACGTTTCGCTATGGAATTAAAAAAAAATATTTTCATGAACTCTGTCATGAAAACTCATGTTTTGAAGAGGTTTTGTCAGAATATGTGTCATGTGTCTGCTCTTCTGTATATCATAGGGTGAATACAGACGTGTGACTTCTTCAGTATTGTGGTTCAGGCTGTATTTGCAAGAGTGGAACAAATTGGTGAAACAAGGTAAAAGCAGAAGACATCTTACTGTCTCAAGTATGTACAACTTGAGATGGGTTTTTGCTGTTTCCCAGTATGGGCAAGCTGGGGAAGGACATTTTCAAGGTGTTTTCAGTGGAAGTTCATAGTTTTTCTTGGGTTTGAGTGAAAGATGTTATTCTCTTCACAAAATCAATTTCAATTTCCCAATTTCTCTTGGCTTTCTTCTCTTCCACCTAATGCAAGTTATGAACTTCCTCCTCTGGCCTCTATTCTGCTCCTCTTTTTTGCTAAACCTTGACTTCTTGTCCATACCTTGTGTCTGTCTGTATCTTACCTGTTTTCTTACATGATTCAGGTATTGTACTTCGTGTGTGTTTGACTTGTGTCTGTAACTTTTCATTGATGACCTAACAGTTAAAAGCCATTAATAAAAGTGGGCCTTATAGGCCATGCCATTTTGAAAGTATAATAAACCAAAGGAGTTTTCCACATTTTCCACAAATTTAGATAAACTTTAAAAAAACCTTCTTATCTTGCTTTTAATCAACTCTTTCTAAATAGCTATGACAGCACAAAATGGTTTTGACATTTTAACAAGATTGATGGTGGAGGAAGTGCTAAAGTCTGAATTTTGGCTGCCCTGTGTGCCTGCCTTTCTTCATTAGCTTGGTGGGAGGAAATGCCTTTTTGATAGGAGTCAAAGCTTAAAATGCTCAGAAATCAAAATTTATCACTATCTCAGTTTAAATATTTCATATACTGATGCCTTTTGACTTGTGTTTTTAGGTCTGAGGTGCTTGGGGGATTACCCTGTGATGTCTCACTCCACTGCATGTGCTTACTATAGGAGGCTACATGCAAGTAAAAGTAATGCCACCCTTACAGCAATGGATGGTTATAGCTGTTCTTTCAGCAAGTATAATTTGAAATTGGACAATAGGAAAAAATAGGTAGTGTAAGACACTTCTTCACACACAATATGAAACTTTCTTTTACAGAAGAAGGGCAAGTGCTAACTGTATTTGATGTATAGTAAGCCTGATAAATTGGTCATATATTATGTACATCTCAAGTTATGAACTTTGGAAAATGAGTATTGCCATTGCCAGCATTATTATGATCTCCTGTCTAGTAGAAGAGGAATCACAATGGTTCTTTCTTTACTTCAAACTTTGTATTGAAGTTCACTGTCACTATCCTGGCGCATTTTTTAAAGTGGTGTCTGTGCTGTCTTATAGGCACAGAAATGAGCAATACCGGGGTGAGCTACTTGAATCTAATGATCGAGTTGCAATCAAGATTTCAGAGGCTGTGGATAGGGTAGGGTCCTATCTCTTGCTGGAGAACCAGGACCTGTCATGGGGATAGTCCACCCTGCAGTGAGGCTTGTGGTGTGTTGTGATGCTGAGACTCCTTTCCACCTATTACCCATGAATCTTCCATGCCTCCTTGTGGAGAAAGAGAGAAGCAGCTGGAGTTGGTGGGAGCTGAGGAAGAAGTTTGGTTCATTTTCACCAGCTCTTCTTTTTCTTGCTTCAGGATAAGGAGGCCAAGCTCACTCCAGCTCTAGGACATGGTCAGAGGATGGTGTTGCCAAACTAGCTATCACTCAGAATTTAAGGCTAGCCACCACCTGCCCTGTGAATACTTGAGGAGTAGCTAGAATGTATGGGGAGTTATTTTCTGCTAAATCTCCCGTCTCTTAATAGGAAGATTTTGCCTTTACACAATGAAAGGAAATAGGAGAGCAGGACTTGAGGCAAGTGTGAGTGCGGTTGTTTTAACAGCACTTTAAGTTATTGTATCCTTTAGTAACAGATTTTTAGAGTTCCTGAGCTGCTACAGTAGTGATGTGCTATTTTTTATTGAAGTCAAAGTGGGTTGATTTTATTTAACGTTAAATGCTTTGAAAAGGTTTGGATTTGGAACAATGAGGTTTTCCGTAACTGCTCTATGTAGTTATGGTGTTTTTCTCATCTTTGTCCTTCTCTTACATAGTGAGTCACACTTTCTGTCTTGATTGAGCTTTCTCTGGCATGCATGGATTGACTTCTTGTTTCTTTGTTGGATCTTACTGACTTCAAGGGGCCATGTGGATTTTCCCACTGCCATCAGTCAGATATTTTAGAAAAGTTATTTTGCCAAACAGGACTGCAGGTCAGACCTCATTTTGTGCTTGGAAGTGTTAGAACAGTGTTAGAACTATACTGTCATGTCAGCATTCATCTTCTCACTGTCTGCAGCCAGACTACTGTAGGCTAAATATCCATTATGGGATATTTCTCAGATTTAGCTGTGTTATGCGCATAAATGAAGGGTAATTTCAGTGGAGAGCTTGTAATAGTCTATATTTGTCAATCAGCTTGTTAGCAGAGAAGTAAAATCTCAGTAGTGTTTGTTGCTTGCCTTGGAGAGAAGTCTTATCTCAGAAAATGTTTTGTTATTGATGGTAATGATTTACTTTGGCTCTTTGGTCAATTAATATATATATATAGTATCTTATACAAGAACATTATTAAACTGAGAGTAGCTCTTATTACAAACCACAATTTGTCTTCTGTTTTACTTGCAAAAGACTTAATGACACATTTCAGCTTCAAAATACAAAGCAAAAGTTGATAAGAAAAAATAGTCTTTTTTCCCTTTTGTCAAGTTTCTGTATGAAAACAAGGTGTGGGTGAGTAGATGTGTAGGAGGCAATTCCTCCAGCAGTCATACATATGTTCCAAATATATACCAAAAAATACTGGGCACTCTGAGTTTTAAGTAATTCGAGTCATAATTACTTTTGGAGAAGATTTTTTTTTTTAATCAAAGGAAGTTTTTGTTCAGAAAGTCTTAAGTCTCCACCATGTTGTCTCTAGTGCAGGTCTGGTTGGAAGTTATTTATTGCATCTTTCTTACCAGTCTTTACAAATAATCTTGGGTATCTTTTAAATTGGAGGATGCGTTGCTGCTGTAATTTTTTCTGTAGTAACTATTACTCAAAGCTAGGCAGTCATGTCATGATAGATCTGACTGGGACAGCAGAGCTGCTGTTGATACCAAGTGTCTAAATTCCTTCTGGCCTTGTGCCCAAGACTGGAACGTCTGATCTACTTGTAAAGCACTTGCAGCGCTGAGCAATCTTCGTCTAGTCTGAATTGTTAGCTTGAAGCATCTGCTTCATGAGAGGACAAGACATCCTTGCATCATTAGTTATCAGTGTCTGCTGAGAAGTAAGGTGAATATATAAGAACAAAAGTGTGGCTAATTGTCCAGTTCTCTATGCCTGACCCCTATATTTAATCTCTTTGATTAGCTATTGTAATGAGACAAAGGACAGTTTTTGAGTGTGCTGTGATACATTGTAGGAAAAAATCTTATTTTAAACACTTGAAAAGTGTTACTGCTAAAACTGGAATGGAAAGTTGTTCCGGCTTTACTCTGCAGAAGTCAGGGTAATTCAGTCTTGGAGCATGCTGCTTGATACTACTTTAGTAGAGTTAAACTTGGAAATCTCCTTATTCTGACAGTCTGATTCTTTTGTATAAATTGCTTATACAGTAGAACTGCTGTGGGGAGTAATTATTTGAAGTTATTTTTGTTATTTAAGATGCAGGAATCTGTTTTTAGTGGGTTTTGGTCATCTTAGTAGAGGAATGCGAAAATTGAATGACTTTTGGTTATTTAGTTATGTTGCAGCTATAACAATTGCTTACATGGGTGGAGTAATATATTTAGCTGTCCTAAATGCAATATGTGCATTAGCTAAAAATTGCTGCTTGCCCTTGTGTTATTTTCTCCCTTTTTTTCTCTTTCTCCTTCTATTTTTGCCTGTACTACTCAGCCATGTTATCACCATCACATGGTGTTCCCCTGCATGTGCTTCTCAAGTTCACTCATGATCTTTCTCCTTTGCATATGCCTCACGATTTCTTGGCTTCCCTGCCTGCTGGGACATGTTGGCAAGCCATCTGGGCTTCCTTTATTCCCTGCCTCTCTGAGCATGTCTTGCCTGATGGTGGCTGTCAGCAAAGTCCAGACCCAGCAGTGCTATTGCCATCTGTGGTGGCTTTTGCTTTTCCTTGTGTATTGATAGAGAGCTGTTTCCTAAGCTCTTCCCTGTTGGGTTTCCAGGCTCTCTGCTGCACAGAGTCTAGACACCATTCTGAAGAGCAAGAATATCTTGGGTTTTCATAAGGCAAGAGTGGCCCACAGACCAGAAGTGGGAACAGTTTTATTGTACCTTTTGACTGCAAGGAAGAGATAATTCCCCTGCATACTGGGAAGCTCAGTTTGGAGAGTTTATGGTGAATTTTATGAAGTCACACTTCAGTAGAAGTATCAGATTTTTGTTTCTGACCTTGTCAAGTTTGTAATGTACTTCACTTGCAGACATAAACATTGCCTTTGGCAAGAAGGGCTCCTACTTGGCTTTAATACTAGCAGGTACAAGCAATTTGATCTTTTTTTTCTTTTTTTTTAAACCAAGAAAATTCTCTTAGTAGGCATGTTTGCCTTTCCATAATCCTGCTAGTGTTTAGGCTGTGCTGTTCATAGGGGACCTTTTTTGTAGGTGAGAATACTGTGGGTGTCAGCTTAAAACACTCCAGTGTACTCTCTCTGTTCTCCCAAGCAGTGAAGTGTGGAGGAGTGTGTGACTGTTCTCTGTGACATGCTAATTCGCAGATTTCCCCCAGTGTAATTGTAGGAAGACGCTGACTTTGGTTGTATTCAGTGCTGTCTTGCCATAGCAGAAGTGAAAAATCAAAATTTGTCATAGCAAGTTTTTTCCTGCAAGGAATGAATGCTGCTCACCCTATTCTTAGTTATATTTGATCATGGCCAGGATTTTTCTTAACAAAATTATGATGCAGAAGTATCAATGCAAGCTGGTTAGCTAAATATTTAAATAAAATCTACTCCATTATTGATTTTAATAATAATGTTGTCACTTTAATGGTAGAAGTTGTTAGTTTTAAGATACTATCAGTGTCTTAAGTAAGCAGTAAGATTCTCTGGAATCCACTTTGATATTAGAAGAAACTACTAAACAATCAACTTCAACAAGGTATTGAAGGTATTGAAGAGGTCGAGATTCATAGTCAGAAGCCAATTCAGTCTTTTTTTTTTTATTGGCTTTGTAAGAAGATAGAAATTTTTTACAGTGAGGATGGTGAAGCACTGGCACAGGTTGCCCAGAGAATTTGTGGAGGCCCCATCCCTGGGAGTGTTCAAGGCCAAATTGGATGGGGCTCTGAGCACTCTCATTGGGTGGAAGGTGAAAGTGTCTCTGCCCATGGTGGGGAGTCGGACTAGATGGCCTTTAAAGGTCCCTTCCAACTATTATGTGATTCTGCAATTCTTTTCTGTGATCTAAAATCATTAGGAAAATAACGTAATTTCTAACATATGATCAAAAAAGTTGTATTTTGTATATCTGTGATAATTTACATGAAACTGCCTGAACAGAATCACTTGGGAGGGTGGAATTTGATGCATTTAATTTTTTTTAAAGCAAAAGGTGTTTTCAAATAAGAGAAGGAGCTAAAATAGCAGACTTCAAATGTGGGTGTGGTGTTACTTCTTCAACCAGTTAGTGGCAAAACATGGTGACTTCAGCTTTAGTCTTAATCAACCTTTGGAATTTGCAACCTGTTTGCTTCCTTTGTATCTATTAGTTGTATATATTACTTTAACTTCTTGGCACTTTGCATCCTGGCAAGTAAATCATAATTACATTGTAATTTTAAAAGGTATGTTACTGAGGTAGGAAATGCTTGTATAAAGCAGGTGTTGCTGAATACATATGTGGAGGTTCGGTGCCTCTGTATACATCTGACTACTCCTATTGAAAATAAAAGAAAATCCCAAGGCCCTTATTCTTTCCACATGTGCATTAACAGATGTTTCCTAGTCATGTGAATACCTTCCATGATAGTTGGTCTCCCATCTCCTGCAGTTACATTATTTCTTAGGAGTTGTCCGGGCTCTCAGGTAAGTTTAGTGGTCCTGCAAGTGTTAGTGCTAGTCTGCCACAGTGTTTCTAGTCTTGTCTTTTTTTTAATTTCTCTTTCCTTTGAGTGGATAGCTGCCATTTGAAACAGTAGTCCTGCTGGATCCTATTTGTGGGCACTGCTGCGTCTGGTCCTGTTCTGTATCCCCGCAGCTTTGGTAGTGAAAAGGTTGTAATTGTATTTATAATACTGTGTCATATAGGAGCTCTCTTCTTATGGGGGAGTAGCTTGTTATGCTAAAATCAGAAAGATGATCATTGACCTGGAGAAGTTTTTATAGCTAACTTGCAGGACAAAAGAGAGAACCGGTGATTAGAGGTAATGTCAGGCAGTACAGAAAGGAGAGTGATACAGCTGCAAATGGTTTCAATATGCCAAAAGAACTTGCTCATTACCTTATTGTGTTTGTATTCCCTGTAAGTTGGATAGTAGAGAAGAGTTTGAAGGAGACAATTAGAAAGAACACAGTCAATGGTCATGTGTGCTCTAGGGGACCTTCCAAACATGATGAATAGTTTTGGTATGTTTCTAACCCTATTGTGCCAAGGACATGCTGGGCACCTTGGGCTCTTGGGCTCACTAAGCCAGCGTTCTTAAAATGTGAAATTTGCACAGAATATGTATATTCTGGTCTTTTTTTTGAAGCAAAAACTAGCTGGACTTACTTCCATTGTACAGATAAATATTGTCTGAATGTAGTGAAGGCAGTAGACTGTGAGCTTTAAGCTCCCTCTGCTGGCTTTACAGTACCATTCAAACCTTAACTGTTGCACTTGTCTGCTCTGGACAGTTTTGAGAGTTGAAGTTTGTAATGTTTTATTAAGTTATTGTCATTTTAAAAACTGATACAGGCCATATGCTTTTCCAAGGTGTCAAAGGTCTTCTGTAACTGGACTTCAGAGGAGTAGAAGAGCTAAAATAATATAAAGCAAGAGGTCTACTTTGTAGTTATTATAAGCATAAAGGAGATATTTCCCATGAAACTTCTGTGGTTGTTTTATTTAGTGGTTCTGTAGTTTGCAGCTGTTATCCCTGAAAGTGCCCTTAAAGATAATAGAACAGTGAAAATGGAGAGGTTCTCTGTATGGCAAACTTAAATATAATGTGTTAATGCAAAATTAGTTTTGGATCAGGTAGCCCTGATTTGTTCTTCTTGCTCTAAGGATGTGAATGTAAGTGACTCTGGGCTTGCAAAAAGTTTTATGCTTTCTCACACCCAAAGGATTCATTCTAATATGGCTATAATTAGTGAGACTTCATGAGACTGCAGAGCTGTGAGCTGCAAGGTTAGTAGTGTTGAAAGGGAAATGTCACTCTACTCCTTTTCTCCCCATCATTGTACTGACTCCGGCGCTTGTCTGGCTTTTTGATGCTTACTAGAGTGACAAATGTTCACTCCCCTTGCCCCTGGATTTCCCCTCTATCCTCTATTTCTTTTGTGGACTAGTTGATAGAAAGTATCCTGCAAAGAGGTAACAAGACCATGCAGATGGGACCAAGAAAGGAGTAGGACCTCTCCTTTTGGTAGCAGAAATTTATTAAAATAAGTTACTTGTCTCAAGAAATTTGATTCTTAGTTCTTGTGAAATATTGTTGGGCAGAGCTGTGTCCTTGAGGCTTAAAACTGTTCCCAGGCATTGCACAGCAAGAGAGGCTGTAGATTAAATGCACCTTAAATGATAACTGGTGCTGAATAAAAGCAGCCTGCCACCACCCAATGTGGCCCATACTGTGCTGGTTTAGGCTTTTGTGTTGGGTTATGGTGAACCAGACTGGGGAATTGATCCAGATGAAAAAATCTGGGATGATTTTAGGTAATCATTTCCCCAGTCTGGTTCTCTGTGCATTTGCACAATGCTTGGCCATACAATGGGGGGAGAAGTGGGAACTGCCTTTTTTTTAGTTGGTTTGGTTTATTTGCCACAGCTCTGACTGAAGGGTGTATCAAGCTGTTGCTGTGTAGGTCATTCCTGCATGTTTGATAACCTGCTCCAAATATTTTTCTGGCATTCTGTACAGTTGGTTCTATTGCAGTGAATGTAGCTAGAGTCCATGCAGAGAAGGACGGTCCTTCACATTGCAGAAAACATGAACAGTTGTTTCCACTAGGAACAGCTCCTGCTGCATGCAGGAGAGTCGAGGTTACATCACAGAAATGTCTGCTATATCAGATTTCTTGTGGTTTATTTACTGGAAAATATTTGACTTATGTTTAAAGCTTTGGTCTTGATGCTTTTATTCCCAAAGCATTGGATATAAATCATGACTGAAAGATAGGTGGCACACAAGTTCTTCTCAAACTGCTTGGGACAGGGCTGGAATATGGAATTTGGAAGTTCATCTGAAGTTCAATAACCTATGTTGTCACCGGCTGTGCAGTTTGGGTGTGATCTTCCTACATGTGTGCATGTTCCTTTCTCGAAGGTTAGCATCAGTTTGGCTTCCCCTGTTTGTGGTATCAATCCCCTGCAAGACTATCTCATGCCGTGTGTGTGTTCAGATAAATCCCAAATAGCAGAAGTGAGAGGATATTAGTGGCAGAAGGGTGATGCTGTGTGTGATGCCGTGAGCTGCTGATACTTTCTGCCTGGGTGAAAGTGGCGGGTGTGGGTGTTGCTCAGTGAGGTGAGGCTGCAGTGCAGGCAGCTCCTCTGTGCTCCCTAGGCACCTCACAGGGGTTCAGGTTTTTGCATGGCTTCGTGCTTTACCTCTAGTTGATTTTCAGATAGAAACCACCCTGGAGCTGCCTTTCAGCAGGACAGCAGCAGGTGTTACCTGAGCGACCAAGGTGCCCAGGATGTAATGGGATGGGTGTAAGCTGAGGAACCACCACAGCCATTCCCAAATGCGCTTACTTGTCTCCGGTCACACCCAGTCCTCAGGATGTCAACTTTAATATTAAACACTAGAGGGTAGTATGTTCCTGGTAATACTTTATTTTAGAACGCATCTGTAGTAATTTTTAAATCCCTTGAATTTATTATACAACTAAATATTTTAAAATAAACGTAGAACTAAACAAAAAAATAGTGCTTTGCTTCCAGGACTGTGAGCATGCTTAGCAGCATTTAGTGATGTACAGTGGTATTTATGGTCTTAGTAAAAAAAGGATTGGTTTGAATTTAGATTTGGCTTCTAACTTTCTTCAGAAACGTCATTAGGAAACTATACTTAAATTATTCACTCTCTGCCTGATATCTTGATATTCACACCCATGTGCATGCAGTGTAAATACAGAGTGGTAGGTAAGAAGAGATAATGCCTGAAGAGTGATCAGTTTTGCCAAGAGATACTTGGTTTTGGTGTTTAACAAGGCAAACATTTATAAGTTACTGGCATTGCTCTTAGTGTATTTTTGATCAGCGCTTGAATAATTATTTTTTTCTTTCAGGCACCACCTTCCATGGTCAACAATGAACAACGCCAACATGCTGAGCACATATTCTTATCATTTAGAAAATCAAAATCGCCATTTGCTGTTTGCAAACATATTTTGGGTAAGTTTCAATAAATGAAGTTAGGCATGTGCATTCTTTTATAACTGGAACTGTGCTGTTCTTTTGCAGCTGGGACTATGACCATCAGTTTTGATTTTAATGAGGGGTGCTTTTTGATGGAGGGTGAAGCCTATTACTGTCCTTTTTTTGGTTTATTTCTGTAAGTTTCAAAGCTGTAAGGTGTAACTTCATGTAGCTAAGTTCCTGAACTGATTTAATAGATTTCCTCTGTAACATGATTGTTATAGTACTGTCTAATCTGTGCAGCTTGTGCAGCTGCCAGTAGTGTGGTTGCTTAGCTTTGTGCTTTCTTCCCATTAAATCAGCCAACAATGCGATTTTATGCACTTCTACCAGATTTTGCATTGGTGCTGAAATGAGAGTTTATTTCCAGTTGAACAACTTAGTTGCTGTTGATGGCCCAGCTGGAGGGAAAGAGGAACAAGCTAAAAAAGTTTCTGTCCACCTGGTAGAATCAAGACAGTATTGATTTGAAATTTTGTGTGATTATACCTGTGGAGAAAGGAAAGAGGCAGATACCAGCCTTCATCAGAATTTTATTTGATTTTAATGGAAATGCTCTAAATGTGGTTGTGTAGCAAGTTATGAAAGATAAATGTTTTTACAGGTGCTATAGAAACTTAGAATTTGGCAGCTAAATCTGAAAATTACAGGAGCACTAAAGCTGTAAGATTGCTGCTCAGCCCTGTGGTATTGACCAGATGTGAGTGCCGGGGACAGGTGAGGGGGAATTTCAGTGAAAACTGACTCTGAGACCTGACGGGGGAAACCTCAGAGCGTGCACAGAACAACACATGCCAAAACCATAAAAAGCAACTTTGCTTTTAAAGAATTTGCCAGAATGAACAGAGAAATATTAGAATTATGTTGAAAATATTCTTTTCATACTTAATTAATTCAGCAGTATTTTTAAACAGTTTTCTTAATTTACTGGATTGGAGACATACAATTCCTGAATATTATTATGTCAGTATTGCAGACCTACTCCTGTGTTATACTGTGATATATAGTCCAGGATGTGCTTCCTTTTCTACATCCACTTTGCAACCAAAACTTTTCTCAACAAATGAGTTTCTTCTGGTTTTAGTACATTATAGTAGTACTCCATCTGGTTTGGAAGACTGCAGTCATGCTTTTTGCTTGATGGGTCAGCAAAATTGATGCTTCTTGTTTTCACATTGATTTTTTAGAGAAAATTAAGTGGGCAAAAAATCCCTAAGTAACTTTGCAGACAGTTTGGATCTAACTGATGAATTCATCATCAACCAGAAATAATGAAATTAATTGAAATCCTAAATGTGGCTGACTGGAAGGAATATGATGATGATTTAAATACCTTTTGGATGTCTAGAAATATTACATCCTTTAACTGTTCATATGCTACCGCCATTGAGAAGCCAGCGTGTTCCCACCCGGGACAGGTTTTTCATGGGAATGTAGGCAGTTATGATGCTGAGACCTGAAACTTAGAGATTTTTCAAAACTTTGTGCTTCCTCAGTAAGTATCTGTACAGTCTGGACAGAACCAACAGGTAGTTGAGATTTGGGAGTTGAGGAAGAAGAGGTGGAGATTGTGATACCAGGAACCAGGGAAGGAAAACAAGCTGTTGTTCATGATGAAGAATAGGAGTTGAAGCGTACTGAAGGGATGTGTGCAGCAAGGGTGGGCTGGAACTAGAGGAGCAAGTAGATGGCTTTAGAAAGAAACAAGAAAAAAAATGGTCAAGACAGAAACTGGAATGGAGGTAGAGAGAGAGTATAAGGATGTTATTTGTGGAAAGAAGAGCGTGTGAATAACACAGGGAGAATAATGCAGAAGGTGAGCGTATGGAAAAAGGGAACAGTCACTACTGTGTTGTTCTTTAGAAACCTGGAGTTGAATCCAGGAAGCACAAGGCTCTGCATTCTGCTATAAGCTTATAGCTGTTCAGTGCACTGGCAAAACTTGTCCTTCCTTTCTTTAGTAAGTTCCTGTGGTGCTCTGGCTGATTAGAGGCTTACGCTGGGGCTGCAAGTCTGTGCTGTCAGCGATCGCAGCTGCGCGGCTGCGGGACTTGGTGCAAAGGGGAAATTCCGTCCTTTTTTAATTACATTCTCTTTTGTGTGTGTGTGTTTGAGCATTGCACAGTTAGAAAAGCTGAAGACCCAAGGTAACAAGTGCCAGAATTAAAATCCCCATGCGGGAATAATTCAATTTGTTTTTATGTGTTAGACATATACATTAATCTTAAGCAGTTACTTAGTTTTCCAAATTAAGCTAAGTAGATTTAAATGTGGTTTATTTTGATTTAAGCATGTTTACCTGTGAGGGTTTAGATTTAGAGCCTAATTAAATTACTTTAAATTATTTTAGCATATTAGCTGTTATCTTTGATATAGAACTTACATATAAAGGAAATTTCAGTTATAAATTTGTGTGTATGTAACTAGGGGAAGGAATTTTGTTTTGTAGTAATTTAACGCCCTTAATCTCACGATTGAGGTTTTTTCAAACAAACACAGATTTTCTAGTCCTGGCAGGTCAACCACTATAACTCAAACTCTGCTTCTTGTTTGGGAATTTTATTTCATCATTTAATATTTTATGCCTTTACCATCCCTTTCTGAAAGTTCTTTCTGCAGTGCTCAGATTGTTTTGAAAGTGGCTTCTGAGATATTACCTGCTGTTTCCAAGTTAAAATTCTTAAAAGCAAAGGAACAACAACAAAAACCTCTCCGTAGCTTTTTAGTATCATAGAAATTATATTACTATTCTGGCATTTCTCTTTAAACTATAGTCACCGAAACTGTTTGGATGTAGTCACCAAACTGTTTTAGTCACCCAAACTGTTACCTCTCTCGGTAATATACTTTTATACTTTCCTTAGTGCATCTGTATACATAGTAATCCCATATTCAGATAATAATGGCAAATGATTCCTACACTGTGGTCAGAAATTACATTTTGATTACCTCAAAATAAATCTGGAAACTTGAATATGATGTAGAGTACTTTAAATACACCATGGTGTAAAATTTTTCCTTGGATAATTAAGCACAAATGTTACCTTTAGGTGTAAATGGATTTGCTTCTTTTTTATTACCCATGAAATACATGTACTTTTATGCATTACTGACTTCAAAGGCAAGCACAGAAATATCCAGCTTTGACATGTCTGTAAGATTAATCACTTTTATTAATTAATGTATTGAAACGAAATCTGTCATCTTGTTTATTTTATCCCTTTGTTCTGTTAGCATTCTTATTCCTGGTCTTTGAACCAGCCTCCTAGCGCAGACAACTTTTCTCCTAGATCATTGACTTAAGTAATACTGGGGAATTTGAAAATTGGGTTATTGATTATTTCTCCCCCTTTTGAGTTGCAAATTCCTTTTCTGTTTTCATACAAGAATATTCTATTTAATAATAAATGGTCATAAATTCCTTTTTTTTTTTGTTGGAAACACATTTGAGCTGAATACGTCTTCTAATTCTCAAGTTGCCTTTGTTTTTTCCCACAGAAACTAGTAAAGTGGACTATGTCCTTTTTCAAGCTGCTACAGCGATAATGGAAGCAGTTGTAAGAGAATGGATTCTCTTGGAAAAAGCTAGCATTGAGTCACTGCGAACATTCCTTCTAACCTATGTCTTACAAAGGCCTAAGTAAGTATAGAGAAAACACCTCTTAACATGTAGGATTCTGCATAAAGTCTAGGTTATCCTTTTCCCTGGGTAGCAGTACAAGATCATATTAAGAATAATTTGTCTTCTAGTCTTAGTTAACTTCTGTCAGCTTTGCCTTGTGAATTCACACAAAATATTTGAAAAAGAAACGTGTTTAAAATTCTATTGAGCATTGATGTCCAGAATTACCTGCAAATATATTTGTGCAATGTTGTTCACAGCCTTCAAAAGTACGTTCGGGAGCAGATTTTATTAGCGGTAGCGGTGATAGTGAAACGGGGATCATTAGACAAATCAATCGACTGCAAAAGCATTTTTCATGAAGTCAGCCAGTTGATCAGCAGCGGTAACCCCACTGTGGTAAGTACTTAGCTTTTTTCTTCTAAAGTTAGGCAGCCTGTATCAGCTTACGTTACATATTTAGTGGCTATAAAATATTTTCTATTTTATATTAAATAAGTTTTATATAAAACATATTATTTATGATATTTTTTGCTTATCCAATTAGTCATTAAGTTGGTAACTCTTCACTCATTTACCAAATCGGAGATTTTTTAATGGTTTGGGGCTAGGGGTAGTATCTGTAGTTCTTTGGTATACAAGGAGACCATACTTTTAGGAAATGTTTTTCTGAATAGCTGCTTTAAGTGCCATAATTGTGGGTTGGTGGTTTGTTTTGGGGTTTTTTGGGGGTGTTTTAAAAGATTTGTTATAATCTGTTTGTTTTCTTTTTTCTCTGGTTTTCTTTAATAATAATCTAAAACAGATCTTAATCTAAAACAGATAATCTAAAACAGATCTAAATCTAAAACAGATCTAGATCTAAAACATATTTTCCACTAGCTGAGAGGTTCTTTGCACACTCTGCTCCCCTTCCATCTGTGCTGTGCTGCACTCTGCTGCGGTTCAGCTGTTGAAATAGACTGTGAGCAGGAGGCATAGGCCTCTGCTGTTCTTCGGGAGACAAGTAGGTGGAGAGAAAGGGGTGTGAGGAAGTGAAACATGGAATGGAAATACAAAACTTATTCTTGATTTAATGTCATACTGCTAGGGGTAAGTGTTACCTTCGATACTGAGCTCAAAGTGGAAACAAGGTGTCCAATATCTATCTATGCATTTAGTGAAATTCCGTTTGCTATGCCAGGGGATAAGTTTAGAATAGGTCATAATAGAGGCATGTAACTAGAGCTTATAGAGAGGTGATTTTTTCTCCTACCAAATGAAAATCAAAGAGTATACAGATTCCATGCTGAAACTTTAACTGAAGCTTTTCTCAAAAAAAGCCTTGAGAGAACTGGCTCATGGCACTGCTGAACATTTAGAGCAGCAGTTGTACTAGATAGATGGGAGTGGCAAATGTTTAATTCTGAAAATTCAATCAAAGTGTACTAGAAGTAATCCAGCTCATGTCATGGTCCTAAAAATAGTGTGTCACCTCTGAGCAACAAGTAATATTGCTCCAGGGCATGGAAATTTCATTTAGTCTTGTAAAACTTAATTTCACAGTTATTTACCCTAAGGAAATGGTTTTAGCCTTTTGATTCTGCATAATTCAGATAGAAATGGGTATTTGTTAAGAAGAACTGAGTTAATGCTTTTTTCCAGGAAACATAATCTGCTTATTAAAACGAAGTTACAGCTGAGGTTTTCAAGTTTTATGCACAACACTGTGTATGCTCATGTAGTTTGTAGGATCTTTGCATAAAGATACAAAAGTGGCATAAGTAGAAACATGGACTTTGACCTAGGTAATGCACAGTCCAGCTTGTGCAGTTGTATTCTGTGCATGCACTGTCCACAGACACACTGCACTGACCACAGCATACAGCCAGCTAAGACTGCTAGCTCCAAGCATATCATCCTGGGCATGCTGTGGGGCAGAGCACGTTGCAGAGGAGCTCTGGCTGGGAGAAGGGATACTCTTCTCCAAGTTCAGCTCACTGCCAAATTGAGCTCAGTTTTTAATTTCCCTTTATTTCATTTTCCCTTTTTTCCCTCCTCTTCACAAGTATGAATTTCTCCATAGTTTTTCCAAAATATTTGTGCTCAAGTTTTAAGAATGGTATTGAAAAGGTCCAGGATATTTAATGATGTTTTCTATTCTGGTGTGCTAATAAGACTTACTAGCAAAAAAAAAAGACTCGTGATGCTGCTGAAATGTCTTTTCTGTATGGCAGGGTATATGGTTGTCAGTCTTTGGCAAACTGGTTATAAGCACGTGCTCCCATGTATGTATGACACTTTATATTATCAACGAATTCTCATTCATGAAAATGTTCTTGTAATCTTCTGAGACTTAGCTGCAAGAGAGACTCTGGTACTGGCACCCAGGACTGGCATGTGCAATAGTAAGCAGTAATAAAATGGTGTTTTGGCATGGTACCTGCCAGAAGTGCTTTCTGAAGGGAGTTAGGGCATCCCTCTTGTATAAATATGTAACAACTTTGAAAGGTTGTATGAAATAATTCATACAACGAATTATTTTTATTTTAGTTATCTTTTTAAATATAGCTGTGTGGTTTTGTTTCTTTACTACCGTCCCGGTAGCATTCAGCCATGCCTGTGGGACCACAGTGGTGCAGTTGCCTTGCTGCTGTGGGGAGTGTTAGCTGAGGGTACTGCAGCGTATTTTGTGAAGCCCACATCCTGAAGGGTGTGGTGCTTTCAAGATTCAAGATGTGCTGTCAGGACAGTGCCATGCACTGTCACAGGTGTTTCTGGACATTTGTTTATATTAGTTACTTGTAAATAGAGGCCTCCATTCAAATCAGGGAAGAGGCTCGGATGTAGGTATTGAAAGAGATCAGCAGGTGATTTTCCAGTCCTCTGTGCTTCCCTGCGGGGAGGAATCATTCCACTTTTTTGACCATCTTTCCCACGGTGTGATATGGACTCTTGCCTCCTTGTATGCACAAGTTGCAGAAGTTTATCATACCTTTGTGAGTCCTATTTTTTTCCCAGTCTCTTTGTCCTTTCTGTATCTTTCTCAGCTTTCTGTTCTTTCTGCTCACCCATTTGTGTTGTCCTGCCTGAGGTTCACTACACATGAAGTCAGCAGCAGGTCACTTCATATTTTAAAACATTTAAAGCTCTCAAACAAGAGCTATCAACAGCTCTTAGCTGCCGATAATTGTTTAGGGCATGGTACTAATAACACCAAGGTTGTGGGTTGGATCCCCATATGGGCCGTTCACTTAAGAGTTGGACATGATCCTCAGTGGGTCTGTTCCAACTCAGAGTATTCTGAGGTAATGGCTTTCTACAGCTGTTTGCAATAGAGAAAAAGTCCATTTTAAAAAGGCAAAATGTTCTGTTGTCTGCTTCTTGCTTACTTTTTCCTCCCTGTTGACTGTGAAGCTTCTTGATCCATCTTTACCTTATAAGAATAGTGTAGGTACTTAATCTTTTCCATTCCCTGGAGCCCTCCATCCAGTTTCTGTCAGACGTCTGTACTAACTTCATGATCATCTGACAGTCCTGCTCTATGAAATCTTTGGGACTTTTGAGTAATATCTTGTCACGATCAAGTCTTGATAGTTGGAGTAATAAGGAGGGCAGTGGATGTAGATGGTACTGCCTGTTTTGTGTGTCCTTTTGCAGGATTTGATGTGCTTAGTACCTCAACTTCTCAAGTACTAGTTAAAAAGTTCTTCAGAAATGGCTAGGACTTGAAGGTATGTAGTGGCAAATTGGCATGTGAGCAAGACTGATGGATGAACTGTTGAGAATGAAAAAATAAGGAGTTTGGAAGGAAGATAAGGAGAGGAATTGCGATGAGAGGAATAAAATGGCTTTAGTATTGAGTAATCTTTGAAAAGGGGAACACAGTGTACGTGTTAAGGAAATAACAGGACACTTAGGAGAGTTAGTACTTCAGGGATGGGAAGGATGCATGGTTTGAGCCAGGTTTAGAACTAGAGTGTTGGCTTCTGCTGCTGGTTCTCTGCCATTTGTTGCTTTATGAATCTCACAGAAGAAACCTTTGTCTGAGAAGGAAAAGCAAACTTTTAGTCTGGCTGCCTATTTATTTATAACTGAGTTAAGGTAGCAATCCTCTAGGAGGATGAAGATTAGCTTTGGAGTTCTTGGTTTTGTTTTTCCTGGCTTCTCCTGTATTATCGATACAAGCCATCCCTCTGCTTGTGAAGGAGAATCTGTAGTCTCCCTCCAATAGCAATTTCAGGATCTCTTTTCAAAATCTTCATCTCTCTGGGGGACAGAGCTTCTGGCAGCAGATGCAGTATCATGAGCCAATCTTAGAATTTTAAATACATGTTTTCTATCACCAGTTTCAAGATTTTGGAGAATTGTGTGGGCCAAGTTCTTCTCAGCTATAAATGCCTTCAATTTCTTGGCCTTTTCTTGCTTTTGCACAGCTGAAGGATTTCATTTATCCTTCATCCCTGCCAGAAGGACAGGAATCCTGCCAGCTAAGTGACTGACTCCCAGGAGGAGAATCTGGTATGCATGTGAACACAATCAGATTTTGTTTAAAACCAGACCAAGATATGGATCACACGTCTATTTCTTCTAGTATATGTGTAGGCAGATGCAGAGGGGTCCAGCTGCTATAGACTTGACATGGGACTAGGAAGCAACAGAAGCTGTGTTTTTTAAGACCTGCAGTACATAAAGTAGAATGTATTTTAATATAGAACTCCATATCTGAAGCCTAAACTTTTTTTTTTTTTTTGTCAAGACTCAGTGAAAAGCTCTGGAATCCTAACAATTCCTTCTCTTGCAAAATTTGTGAATCTGTTGTTCTGGTTCCCAATGTTCCTAGTTGAGGTAGAGGGAAGATCCAGCTGCTTCAGATTGCCTAAAGCTTTTGAGGGATGTGCTGTGAATGGATTTCATTTGAGTGGTGGGAAATGTTAATAAGCAAAACTCTAGGCATTCATCTTCATTGAGGTTTATTTATCCATTATAATGGCTGCCTGGGTACCTAGTTATATTTATTCAGCATTTACAGTTCTTTTTTCTATTCTTTAAAGGGAATTTTAGTTCGGGAAACCTGGCTAGCTGTTACAATTTCATGTGGTAGGATAGGAGCTGGAGAGGCTTTCCTGGCTCACATGTTGACAAAAACATATGTATTAGCCCACCCGAAGTTGTGTCTTCTGGTCTAATAAGGTTGTTACTTTGTTCTATGAACCTCTTTGCCCTGAGACATGTTAAGTATAAAAAACCAGAGGGTGAACCAGGATATTTAAGCTGATAAGTTCTCTATAAAGGCCTAAGTTAGTGTGCTAAAGATTGGTTTGGGAATTTTAGGAAACCAGAAACTATTCCACATTTGAGGTTAAAACTCAGTGATAGAAATGTAAGAAAACTTTAAAATGTAAGTGGTTTTTTAGTAGTTGAATTAATCAGGGTCCTTTTGCAGTTTTCATATTTTTCTGTTGAAAGGGACCTGGCTTTACCAGGGATGCAGTACAGCAAATCTCCAGCTTAGCTGCTTAATAACGACTAGAAATTGATAACTCCCCAGTTACATTTACACTAGAGCACAGTTTCAAAGACAGGGCTGGGAAGTGAGGAGATGTGTTCCAAGTGGTGAGATGTGCATCCCCTGTTCTATATATGGCATGCCAAACCCTTTCTTTCCTCAATTTTGCCATCTTGTGAGATTTGCATCTGTGGAGTCCCTCACCTGTGACCTCACAGACTCACTGGGAAAGAAGAAATTACGCCTTTCCATGTGTTACACCACATATTTTTTTTATTACGGTGGCGTCACACGAACAGGCTTGAGGGGAAATGCCTCTTTAAGACATTCATTGACCTTAGCTGCTTGGTGTTTAGTCATTCTTCCTCTCAAAGGTACCACCCTTCAGAATAAATGTGTATCAGTAATATCCTGGAACTTTGTTTTAGTCTGCTTAGAAACAGCCCCTTCTCCCTCACAGCCTCTCATTTTTTCCTTTGGGCAGATCTGCTGTGGAGCACAGCCGTGCAGTGCAGCTCATTTGACATAGCTGGCAGTATGGCAGGCAAGAAAGACCAGGAATGAGTACTGGGAAAAGTGGGGGGAGGCAGGACCCCTACCCAGCAAAGAGCACTTGTCAGGATGGTGTGTAATTAAAGCTGTGTGATGCTGATGGCAAGCTGCATGGCTAGTCTATTAACTGTTCATTATTTTGAGTTTAGTTGGAAGTCCTGTATTTGTTCATTCACCTGTAGTAGGAGTGAAGATCCAACTGGTGGCATTCAGACAAGAACCTGGAGAAGGATATGTTACCCTTATAAGTAGTTTTCAGGCCTTCAACTTCTTTTTTGAGATTACTTTTGTTTTTTTCTCCTGATTTCTGCTTCACAACTTCGCCTGTCTCCAGAGAAACAAAGAAAAGCATGTTTTGCACCCTGTGCTCCAGCAAACTCTGCCTGGATCTCTTCCATTATTAGGAGAGGCTGCTACTTCCCTTCTCTCTTTGTCCAAAGCCTGCATGCTTCACATGCCACAAGATCATCTTCCTCTGGCCCATGGTGACTTACAGGGAAGTTGATTTTCCCTTTCTCAGCTCACCCCGGGGGTTTCCCCTGGTTTGGCTGGTTCCCCCAAAGGATGGGAAGCAAGGTCGCACCTATTCTGCTGCTGTAGTTCTGATGTGTTAACCTGGTGCTGCTCATCTGTCTTTGCACAGTGGCAAAAAGAGAATGAGAGGAAAGGAGTGCACTGCCCAGCCAATCCTTTACTGCTGACAGCACAGAACTGCAGCTGTGGGTCCTATTCCTATCATCCTATCCCTGCTCTATAGCTTTTTTCCACCAGTTGGCACATTTGGGAAGGAACAGACAAAAATCAGTGGGTTCTTCCTGGTGCTTGCTTACATTTCTTCAGAATGTGTTCTGGTTTTCTTTGGTAGGGAACCACTGCTTCAACCACTGGGTCCCCCACCCGCCTTGCAATACTCCCAAGTTGAAAAGTTGGAGTAGGCCCAGTTATTCCATGTACATAAAGATGTTTCTTTTGGCCCTCTGGCCATCCTGTTAACCTTTCAATTTGGAGTTGCAGCTTACATTCTGGAGATTTAGATACTCTGAAAATGTTAGCAAAACCAGCTGTGCTTATTCAAGGAAATTAGAGATGAAGTCTGTTATTGCCTTTATAAAGAAAGCCTTGCTTCAAACAACTTACTTAGTAAAACTACTTTTGATACATTCTCATTACAGAATTCTGTCACCTAGGAGCAACACAGCAAATTGCGCTTCTGATACATTTACTCTTTGATTCTTCCTGCTCTTGTACAAATTAAATTTTAGATAATTTTAGGGATACTATTAAATCTTCACATGGCTTCCCTTTGGTTTCAGTAACAGAGATTACATTATACATGTGGAGGCAAAAAGTCTTCCAAAGGTATACTCAGGCTGGCAGTGATCTAATGTAACAGGGTAGATGATATGATTTATTATATTCAGGCTTTTGTTCTTTTAAATATGCTTACTGCTTTTTCTGTAGGTATCAATGATACTTGCAGAAGGCACTGCATGGTAGTTTAGGTTTTGTAGTAAAACAAATTCTTTAATCCAACCTAAACGTATCTCTGCTCTGAATTCAAAACAAGGAAACAATTTTGGTATTGGAGTTCATTCTGCTTTGTCTGTTGGCTTTATTGCTGCAGAGCGGGTGTACCACATGTCCATTTTTTCCTAGGCTGTATTTGAACTCTTCTTCCTTTCAGATGCTTTGTAACCTAACTACCCTCAAATGAAGCACTTCATTTATTCCATGGACAGCCCAGGCACAAGTGTGAAATCCCTTCAAACATTGCAGCTTTATCTTCTTTTATAGGGGACATTCCATTTGGAAGAATAAGTTGTATTTACCTTTTGCATCTGAGCTTTATGAATGATACATAAATGTTGTTTGCTGTTAAAATGACACATGATTTTTCTATAGTGTCTGTGTTTTATTAAAGTCACTTAAAAAGAAAACCACTAAAACGATGTTACTACTGGGTATCTGATTGCCAAGTTAATCTCTTATCACAAGTCCCATTGATCTCCTGTTTGAGCAGCTGAGAGTCTATTTTATGTATAGCGATCTTTCATAAAGTTTATTCCTGGTAATAAAGCTAACTGGGGTGAGTGCCAAGCTATTCTCAGAGGCAATCCTCTCTCTCAACAAGAGAAGGATTTTATTTTGTTAGATGGGCTTATTGTTTGGGTATGTACTTGCGGCAGAACTAGTGAAATTGCTAGGGAGTGAGTCAAACTAGCTTCAGAGGTGTACTCTTACTGGTATGAAGTTAATGGCATTGCTGCACAATAGACATTCAGATATGGCTTTTAATATGATGCCCAGAATCACGTGCATTTTCTACTTATTACAGTGTGGTATTGCTAACTTGCATTGTTAATCTCTTCTGTAGGGGGGCAAAAACCTTAAAAAAAAAAAACCTTTTAAAAAAAGAACCAAAAAATCCTTGCCAGAAAACAAATGAACAAAACAACTAACCAAAACCACACCAAAAACAACAAGAAAACAATCAACCAAACAAAAAAAGCACCAAAAGCAAAATACAAAAACCCCCAGAACCCTCCACCCTAGAATTTTCTAAATGTTAGGTGCATTCAATTTTCTTACATATAAGACGAAGAAATTTTAGTTCACATAGCACACCAGTATTGGTTTCTGAAATTGCTGGTTTTCAGATTTTTGATATCTTTCTTCTGATAATATTTATGTTGAGGTACTTAGTGTCCTCACACCAAATGTATCTGTATATTAAAAAAAAATGTAATTTGAAATATTACTAGTTAACCTTCAGTAAAATTACTTTATGAAAATCAAATTTTATTTTTAGCAGAAGTTACTTGAGCTTTATTCCCAAGTTTCTGAAATATTATTGTGTATTCAGGAAAGTTTAATAGATGGCAGGGCAATTATTTTTTTAAGCTTATAATTTATTAATACTTACAAAAATGGCCATCTTACTGCTGTGCACAACAGTCTGTATAAATTCCTATAGCTTTATGGCAGTTCTGGGAAGCAGTAGCAGTTTTGCAAAGCTCTGTGCAAATACTTGACATTGCAAGGACAGGTTACAGTCTCGATCTGTTCCTCTGCTCTTGTCTGAAAGCTAAACTCATGGGGGCTGGCACCTGTCTTCTAGGAAACCAGTCTCGAGCCATCTCACCTCAGCCTGTTGTTGCAGTAAATTTTAAATTACTAGGCAGTATCTTCTCTTTGGTCTTCTCCTGCCCTGGTGACCTGGATATATGGAAGTGCTTACAATTCCTTATGGGTGCAAGGGGTTAAGTGCAGGTGCAGATGGCAAAAGAAGGGTATGCATGTGCAAATATTGCACATGAGGCCCTTGGGAAGGTGAGGGAATGGGGCACAAAAAATCTGTAACACGCTTTTACCATGCAATAACACATTACTCTGCAAAGAGAAAGGATAAATTATTATATACATATAAACAAACTGGAGAAAAAGGAAGGTGCTATTTTGGCTAATATCAAGTAATCACAGTGGGAACAAACTTTTTACAAACTTCTTTTTCCTCTTGTTCCTGCCCATTTGAACTTGGTAATTGATTTTCCAGTAATTGGCAACCAACTGCAAATGATGGGTAGTCTGCCTCGCTGCCCTGCTTGTCCTGTGGTGATCTGCGTGGTGGCTTGGTGTCAAGGTCTCAGCATGCTAAAGCAGAAGCAGTTTAGTTTTAGCCTGGTTGTTGTACTGTTGGAGCCACTGATACCACTTGGTAATCAGGGTATGTTACAGAGAACCCAGATGTACAGATCTGTAATTGCAGCTTATGATGTCCTTACATTGTGGCTACTTTGAGCTGAAAAGTGTAGTGAGTCAGTAATTTAAGTGTCAAATAAAAACTTGTATTTTAAACTATTTAGAGAGTCATGTGAGAAAACTTTGTGTATTCTGATCTGAAGCACTGTTCCTAAGTCAGACTTGAAGAGTTTTTCTTAGTTGGTTTTTTTTTTTTTTGGTTTTGTTGTTGTTGTTGTTTTTTTCTGTTTTACCCAGGTTAATTCTTTTCATATGGAACTTTTAATGTTGGATTTAATACTCAATACTAGTCTATACTGCTTTGGTTTTTTTTTAATATTAGATCAAATCTGTATTTCCTCTAACTAAAAAAATTATTTATTGCATGAATAGCTTGCACAGAGATTTGGAAATAAAAGAATGAAATGTATGAGCTAGATAGAAATACTTCTAGTATAGAAGTGACAAAGTTGACTTTTACTGGAGTAGTTTAAATCGTGATGCTAGTTTTCACTGGCTAAATGCTTCTTTAGTCATATGTGTTGTTTGACAGAGCTGACTGTAAATGAGAAATAGTCCACTTGAAATAAATAATTTCTTTAAAATGGGAAACCTTGAGTTTAGCAACTGATCAGCAATATGGTGGTCTGCTGTACTTATGCAGCTTTTTTGCATAGTGGAAGAGAAAACCTGTATATTATCACAAAGCCACTATGTTTGATCTGTCTGGAACTTATTTAGCAAGTAAGAATGTTAATTTAGTGTTTACTGACTAAGATAACTAGCTGTCTGGGGGGGGTCAAGGTACTGACTTCAGAGGCATTTCTGAACAAAGATGTTGCAGTTGGTGGGTGGATGGCACTGGTCTCAGCTGTTGTATGGGCTTGCATAAATAGTATCATCTCCACTTTAATCTTTCGGGTGTTCAGAGGTAGTGTGCATATTTCTGTTTAACCCCTGGACACTTGCTGGCATGCATGACCCTTTAACAATTCCTATCCCTCTGTCCATCCCTGGCACCTTGGCTCCAAACAGTCTGGGAGGATAGCCAGTAATTTTGGAGCTTTTTGTAAAGAACAGCTCTTTAACAAAAAGTCTTTTCATTTCAGCAATATACACTTTCTATTGTGCTTGTTACAGTAGTGGAAGGCACAAGTCTGGAGTACTACTTGCTGTGCAGTAGTACCGCTGTGCAGTAGTACCACTGTGCAATACTTGCTCCCCTTTGTGTGCAAGGATCAGTTAAAAAATACTTGAACTGGTGATGATGGTTTCTGGACTTTGGCATCAGGAAAAATACTTATTTTTATATTTCAAAAACAGCAACAAAGGCTGGAGCCATGTGTTTCATACAGGAAGTTGGCTTTTAAGTTGTGTTTTGGATAAGCGTTTAATTTATCTTAAATTTTGAGAATGAAAAAGATACTTAAACCTTTAGTCTACATGATTCTGTCTCTCTAAATTAACATGCCTTTTTTTCACCAATTTTTATATCATTTCACAGACATAATTTTAATAGAGTAGTTTTAAGGGTTATTTCTCAGGCTTGTCAATGTGGTGCTTTGGAGGGAGGTATTCAAGACCTTTCAAGCATCAGAACTTTCTGTGAATTCTTTTTTTTTTTTTTTTTGATGGGGAGAGAGGGAAAAGATGTAATAGACAGTGTTATTGCAGGTGTTTTTGACAAACTGGTATCACTTTTGGTGCTACACAATTAATCATGATCAAATACCAACACCGTAAGAGTAGCAAATACAAAGAAGGGGCAAAACAAACTTCAGAGTGACCTGAACTATCAGATCAATAGAAATAAGTGGACAGGGAACCTTCCCTGAAATTAATACCTGTAAAGGCCTATGCACAGGGAGACAAAGTAAATGACAAGGCTAGGAAATGCAATAAGTTGGTTTCACTTGTAATGATGATCACACAGATGCCGGCTATTATATTGCTCGAATGCTCCATTTTCTTTTTTAAGGATGGAGCCCTGATGATTCCAGAAATGGTTCATCCAAGGATCTATTTTCCTGAAAGTTTGACTTGTTCTAGTCTGTGTTAGAAGGAACTGAAATAGTAGTTGTATTAAAATGCTAATAAAAAATGAAGGACACTGTAGGTGCTGTTGTGTTATTGGACATCTTTTGGTTATATTATTCCCCCTTATTTTTTTTTTATAGCAAACTTTGGCCTGTTCCATTCTAACGGCATTGTTGAGCGAGTTCTCAAGTTCAAGTAAAACCAGCAACATTGGACTAAGCATGGAGTTCCATGGTAACTGTAAACGTATATTTCAGGTAAACCAGTTCTATATTGATATATGCTACCTCTCTTTGTAAAATTTAAACCCTGAGAAGCAGAAATACTTTGTTGTGCCAGGTGCAGTCAGATACACTGTGAGCCTAAAAGCACTTAATAGGGCAAATACTGCAAATAATGCAGATACTGGCTACTTCAGGAAAATTGATAATGTATCTTTTAAAAACTTGTATCAAAAAGGTGTGACCCCTTTGTGCCCATTTGGTGTATGTAGAGCTACAGGTCTTTATGCTGTTGGACTCTAATTCCTTGGCTACCAATTGCAAACAAAACGAATACTCTGTGGAACAATGATAGTCTTAAATATAGCTTTGGTTTAAAGCCAAGGAGAGCTATGTATGTATTTAAAAATATTATTGCAGATGGTGTAGTCTGGTTGTCTCAGATGTATTGTTTGGGCAGTCAGAAATGTTTATGTGAAGGCATTGCTTTATACTGACTGTTGTGGAACAACTTAAAAACTTTTTTTCATGCCCAAGACCAACTCTTTTCTCCACCACTTATTAAAAACTTACTGGTTTTTTATCTTTTAATGACTAGTATTTATGTGAGGATATTTTCATAGTCTTTACAAATGTAATCAATTAATTTTCACTGAAGGGGGGGTTCTCACTGGCAATTTCAGAGTATTTCCTGTATTTTAATGAAAATAGGGTGAAACTGAAAATTTTTCTTCTCTCTGGAAAAGTATTTCTTGTTGATCAACATTTCATTAATGACTGAGATACTGAATGTATTGTGTTCGTCCTGACTGTAGGAGGATGATCTGCGGCAGATCTTCATGCTCACAGTAGAAGTACTTCAGGAATTCAGCAGACGTGAAAACCTCAATGCTCAGATGTCTTCAGTGTTTCAGCGTTATCTTGCACTAGCCAATCAGGTCTTAAGCTGGAACTTCCTTCCTCCAAATTATATCCTTTTCATGTCAGGCTCTTTGTTTCCCTTCACTTGGGTCACTTCTTTGGTGAGAAGTAAAGTCTTTGCAAGGAAAGTAAAACATAAAACTTAGAAGCTTTGTGTTTAGTCCTTGATTTATATTTTCTTCTGTTAGTGCTTTTTGTCTCCACCATGCTGGCTGAGAAATGCTTACATACAGAAGCTGCTGTTGGTCTTCATTAAAGTTTAGAAGTATTTTACATAAAAGAGAAAGCGTACAGAGCACCCACCTTTTACAGGTTTATGGTCTGTCTGGTTGGTGCAGGGAACAGAAAATGTGCAATATGCTACTTCAGTGTAGAACTATATGGTGAAGAGTTGAAGCCCTGTTCAATTTTTATGCAGAGATCTGATCTGTCCTACTTTTCTCCCTCAGAGAAGAGGTAGAGACAGGCAAAGGCCCCATGTAGGAATATGCATGCAGATGAACCAGCTCCCCATAAAAGAACATGGTATATACTAGAACATGGAATCTCTTCAGCCTGAAAAAAAAGTGTTTGGTAACTGAGAAAAGAAGTACCATTGCTTCCATTTTGATATTTTTGTGATATCTGATCTTTAGTCCAGAGAAAGGTGGAGTTGGAAGGTAAAGGAGGAAATGGGAATCAGAAAGAAAAAGGTTCTTGGTGAAGGAGAGAAGAAAAAAAGATACAAAAATGTTCAGTCCAAAAATGAGGCTAGACAAATATGGTAGAAATACTCAATCACACTCTGTATTTAATAGAGGTTTTAGACAGCATGTGTAGTAAATCATTATAGTACCTGTTCTGATAGCCAGACTGCCTTTAAGAAACACAGCAAACTTTCCAAGAGCTGAATTTTTAAGCTGGTTTATAAACCTTTTTCTTAAAACTTCTGAAATTGCCACCAAGTTATACATACTGCAGGAATCTTGATGTTGCTCTCAAATCCACTGTGAAGGATTTTATTTGCTTTCCTGGTGTAACAGTCAGAAGGTGATACTTGTGTGTTTTGTTTTCTTTTAGTCTGTTCATTATGCAGCAAGCAGCAAAAGTAAATTTATTTGAAACTGGATACTCCTTGGTTCACATCTGTAAAGCAGTATGCCAGTTATATTGGCTTTAAGAAGGGTTCCATGGATTAAAAGTAAATATCCCAATTCTATTCATCCCTGAAGTGATTTGGCAGGGGTTCAGAGAGGAATTTAGCGCATGTGCCTATAAAATGGAGACTCTAGTCAAATTATTGCACCTTATAAAAGTCTTAGGAAGTAGACTTGGGATTTCAAATAGAAAGGAAATTCTCTTATATTGTGCAGTGGTGGTTCCCTCTGAGTTTTAGTCTGGCTCTGCACAAACTTCTGATGTAGTCCTAAATACAGAATCACAGAGTGTTAAGGAGTTGGAAGAGACCTTAAAGATCATCCATTTCCAACCCCCCTGCCATGGGCAGGGACACTTTCAACTAGACCAGGCTGCTCAGAGCCCCATCCAGCCTGACCTTGGACAATTCCAGGGATGGGGCATCTGCAGCTTCTCTGGGCAACCTGTTCCAGTGCCTCACTATCCTCACAGGAAGGAATTTCTTCCTACTGTCTAACTTTAATTTCCTCTCAGTTTGTGCCCATTACTCCTTGTCTGATCACTGCAGTTCCTGAGAAGGAATCCCTCTCCAGCTTCCCTGTAGGCCCCCTTCAGACACTGGAAGGTTGCCACGAGGTCTCCACAGCGTTCCCTTCTGCGGGCTAAGCAGCCCCAACCTTCTCAGCCTGTCTTTGCAGGGCAGGTGCTCCAGTCTCCTATCAACTCCACGGCCTCCTCTGGACTTAATCCAATAGTTCCGTGTCCTTCTTGTGTTGGGAGCACCAGAACTGTAGTCAGTATTCCAGGTGGGGTCTCACAGGAGCAGAGTAGAGGAAGAAATCTCCTCCTTCAGCCTTTAGATGCAATCCAGGATGCAGTTGTCTTTCTGGGCTATAAGTGCACATTGTTGGCTCATGTTGAGTTTTTCGTCAACCATCACCCCTAGCTCCTTCTCTGCAGTGCTGCTCTTCATCACTTCTAACCTGTTGATGTGTCTGGGATCTTGGTATAGTTCAAAAGTGAAGGCTGTAGTTCTTCATGAGCTCTTTGTCCTTGGCTAAGGTTTGCACTGGGTGAGCCAGATAGAGAGAGAGATAGATACATGCAGCATGTGGACCCTTGGAATTCCAGATTTCCTTTATGCATCTATATAATAATGAAGTGACTTAGGTGCTAGTAGATTAATGTTACTATAAATACCAAAGCAAGCCATACTACTGCTTAAGGTTAATCATATTTTCTGCTATTTGGCCTACTTTAGATACTATATCTATTAAACAAGTTCTGGCCGTTTCTGGAGATCGGATGAACCTAAGTGCTCTTAATGGATCCATTTCAAATATTTTTGTTATTTCTGATCCACCTGATAGCATCTTTTTGGTTTTTTTACCGTTGAATGTTTCATTTTGCTATAAGAATTACAGCCCCAGCTTGGGTCTTTATTTATGTATCAACCTGTTTTCACAGAAGTTGGAAACATCTTCAGTCATCCTTGAGAAAAGTTGGTCTTAGTTGCTAAAGATTGAGTGACTCTTGGGGTTCACAGTGCCGCGTTGATTGTATTGTGGCATATATCTCTTTTCCTTAAGATAACCTCTTTAACTGTTGATTGGTAGCTCATGGACAGTGAAACTTAGCTTGGCTATAGTTTCTAAATAGATAGCATATTACATAAGAATGTAAGAATTGCTGTGTTGATTGATTGGTTAGAGTCCTTTTGGTGTCCTCTTTCTAAATCTTGACAGCAATGGGCATAAATTTAATACTTGAAGCATGGAGTAAAATGATCCATTGTGTTCTCAGATATATCTTTTTTCCTTTAGTTGGTATTTCCCCTGGCAAGATTGTATTGATTCTCAGTATTCCCTGCAGCATCACAGTAATCTGCAGTATATTTATGTAATATTTAGCAAGATTCTTGTATCTCCAAAAAGGGGAAGTAGCATAAATGTGCATTAACTGTATGGTGGCTATTGCAAAGTGGCACATTATTCAAATACACAGGTTGTTAGAATTGAATCAAAACATACCACTGCTCAAGAGTTGTGCTGTTACAGGACAACTTTATAAGTGTTGCATTGTTAAATGCAATTTTGGACAGTGTTGCCACCAGTTGTAAGAAAAGTTGTAGTACGTCTGCATTGTTAATTGCTACCATGAAAGATGCATTCTGGAATACCCACCTCATTGAAGCAACAAAGAAAGAACCTCTGGAACCTACCTAATTTCAGTTTGGATCTCAGTATTTTTAGTTGTGCCTGCAGTAGGAAGGACACGGCAGAGTGACCTAGGAAGCCTCCCTTCAGTCATGTCCAGTTTCTCCCATTTCATTTTCCAGCAATCATCTATTGTTATTTTTATCTGCCACCTTGAGATATTAGTTTACCCGGTGTTTGTGGAGGCTTCAGAGATAGTATCTTGTGGCATGTTGGCTTCTGCACAGTATCTTTTTTCAGTACTGTTACAATATTGTTAGATGTTATTTACTCAGATGGAACTAGTTTTAACTTTTCTTAAATGAATGTTTCAACTAATTAAGGAAGTACAGTTGATCAGTACTAAGAAGTACAGCCCTCTCCTTTACAGAAGTTCCTTCAAGAATATGACTTTTAGTACATTGCGAGTACCCAAAGTCTCCAGTTAAGAAGCTGAATATTGTTAGGCTTTAATACACCTTGGCATGGATATATACATTCTGTGAAGTCAAGATGTAATTGTAACTTCTATCATTTTACTTTCAGAGATATTTCTTCTGTCGACTTTGGGATTTTTTCTGTTTCTGGCACCCATATTCTAATGTACTTTGACTGAATGTCCTCAAATGTACAAGTTTTTTCACAGAACATAAGTATTGTGTGCAGCTGTCTCCCATCTACAGAAAGGTGTCTATTATCTGTCATTAGGAACTGTCATAGAAGTACTTATCCCTTATTCTTCAATGTATGGATTACAGTACGTGCATAAGGAGATACTTGAGCTTTAGTTCTTGTTTTGGGTTTAGAGCCTGTACTTGCTCAGAGGCAAGCTGGCAAATTTTCAAGTGAATGTAGAATAGAGGATTTAAAATGCAGGTTATGTAGACCTAGTGGTTTGAACTCTACTAATACACATCATTGCTGTTCCATTGGAATTGTTGGTGCCATGGCAGTTGTATGAACTGACTGAAGCTTTTGTCTGATCTGAACATTTTTGTCTTCCTTGGCCACGCAGTTAAAGGAAGAAAGCTTTTCATATCTCTTTTGAAAATGTCTTTTAAACCTCAAGCCAGAATGAGACACCTGTCTGGGAGGTTCTGTGAACCATACAGTTCTGCAGACTTTTAAGATTTGAACTCAGTCCAACCCAGATTGGTAGCATCTGTTGTGCATAATGGAAGTGCATGAAAACCACACAGAAAACTCAAGGTTGGTTTTGAGGAATGGTTCAAGCTGGCATTGCTGCTGAAAAAGCATCCTGCCTTATCACCTCCCATGGGCATGATGCTGAGCAGGGAACCACCAGGCTAAAAATGTGGGGGTTTTTTTAGCAGGTTTTGGCCCCTGGTTTGATTTGTTGCACAGCTACAGAAATGATCCTGCCTGTACCAAGGAGTGACAACACAGATTTCTTCAGCTGCTTTCCATAGGCCTTGTATTTGTTAGCAGCCTGGAATTATCCTGAATTTACTGAAGCAGTCTGTTCTCATCTGAAAAGTGAAGCATTGGGACCCTATCCTGTCTATTGTTTGGGATATAGAGCAAAATTCAGTGTAACTGAAACAGATATATTTAAGAGCTGCATTTTTTTGCTTTTATCAGACTTATTCACCTACTGCTTTCAGGTGAAAACTGACCTGGCTTGGAAATCCCTGATGTTTAGAAATTATTTCTAGGATACTCTGTGTTTTCTTGTCAGTACTTTATAGCAACTTTGGGCAAACCCAAGAAGATTGGAAGATCCTCTGATTTCTGTCATAATTGCACTAAACATATTTGTACTGATGTTGAACTTTCTGACAATCTTTTATCATTTCAGTTTTCTTGAATGAATTCTGTAATCAATTCACAATGTAAGAATATATTAACTTCATTAATATCAGAAGAGAAAAAAAGACCAGGAATGATGCTTTTTGTGAAGGGGAGCTGATATTCTGCTTTCTTTCCCCAGTGGTTTTTAAGTTTCCAGTTTTGCAGTGATGATTACAGCACCCTGGATGGCAGCTGGTGTGTGGTGGAAAGGTGTGACTTGTGAGCCACATCTGTGTGGCAGCCACTTGTGCCTGGGTGCTTTAAGTGCCAGTTAGGGTGGAAGTGATCAGCTTGCATATCATAAACTGCATAACTATAGCAGCAGAATGTACCAAGAACTGCAGAATCCCCATGGGTGGTCATGAGCCTTGGAACTGGCATGGATCTGGAATTGGCCAGGTTTAAAATTAGCTTGGGTATTCCTGCACTTCCTACTCTTGTTCCTGCAATCTGAGTCCAGTGTCTCCAACACAAAGCATTGTTTCGTTCTCATGACTGGTAAGAATACTTGTATTTAATAATATTTAAGCATATGCTCCTTGTCTTGGTTGCTGGATGTATTTGCTGAGAGAGTGTAAGGTATGGAAAGGTCGGTGAAGGATTTCTCCATAGGGGGCAGCAAGCCTCTGCAGCAGTGCTAGGCAGTTGCTCCTTAGAGTTGCACAATCCCATGTGCTCGGCTTACTAGCTAGAAAGCCAGAGGAGGTCTTAAAAATCCAGATAAAAATCAGTATTTGACATAACAATGAAGGGCAGGTGCCTTTCTAATGCAGTTTTTTTTATTTTTAAAATGCAAGTCTATGACTGGCACGAAGTCCGGAAATATTTCAAACAACAAAAGTAAAGTGAATAAAATAACTTTTAAGAAAGATATTCAGACCTTAACACTCCAGGAGTTTTCCCTCCGTTTCTGAGATGGCGGGAAGTTTCACTTTTGTGCACAAACTTATGAATGGGGTTCTAGTAGAAGAAATCTCAGCTTTGATTTTTGAGTTCCAAATTTACTGTTTTGTATAAGAACAAGGCTTGCCTCTCTTGGGAAAAGGATTGTGGAATTCATTCTCAGATACTGGAATTCATTGAAGTATTGAAGTAAAATATTCTAATCCTTCATGACTACTTTAGGATATGAAATAATTTGATATTCATCTTCACCTATCAGTCCCTCCCTGGGACAGAGGCTGTGAGTGAGAGGAAAACTACACATTTGTTGGTTTTTTATTTTTGTTGTTTTCATATGTTTCTCCAAGAAGCACATAAAACCCCAAACTTTTTTTTTCTAGATTAGCTTTAAAATAAAAAAAAATTATAACTTTGAAAAAACTACTCTTATTTCTCCAGCTCATGAAACAAAAGCAAGCATAGAGCTAATGTCTACATGCACAAATTGAGTCAAAGATGAAAGAAAATCTTCTTTAACATTATGGTCTTCTTGTCTTCCTCTCTAGGCAATAATAGCCCAGCATATGGACCTTATCATACATTAAGGCATCTAATTGTGTTCTTATGATTTTTAATCGAGTTGAGTTCACAATCACTGAATAACCTGATGCATGCAGAAGATTTGAGTCTCAGAAGGAATCCGTGCCCTAAGTCTTGCAAAATGGGTGAAATGTTGACATGCTTCAGGTAGCTGTTTGTTAGCCTGGATTTCCATATCATTCAAAGTGAATTTTATTAAAAGTTAATAATTCCTCAGTAGACCTGGGAATGTTAGAAACATTTGTATTATTACCAGAAGTGGTTTACAATTGTGTTTCATTCTGGAAACAAAAAAACCCCCAAACTCTCCAAGATGTCATAGTAGACTAATCTATGCTTATCATTTATCTGCGTTGTAAGTCTAAATCTGAAGCTTGAGTGCTTAGAATAAAAAGTGTTTTGCTCATTTTGTACTTTTTGTTTCTCTGTAAGCCTTGACAAGTAAGTTGATTTTGGACAACGAAGAGTGCATTTCTCCTATGTACACCCATGTACGAGGTGATTTAGTGCCATTTTTTTCAGGTTTGGCATAACTAGACTGTTGTTACTAAGACCAAACCATAGCACAATGTAAGCTGGGGTATTTTGTGGCAGTAAGCATCTCCGCAGTCAGTTTCTGCTAATGTTTGCATACATGTAGTACACGCTGGAAAATGGCTGCAAGATCTCCATGATAGGTGACGTTATAATTTGTAATGTTCAGTGAACAGATATTTTACCCACAAATCTCCTATTGTCAGATGTGTCATCAGTCTGTTAGCATGAGAAACAAGACTAAAAATAACGGGATAAGGCTGCTAAATATTGAGTCTTGTTAAAATAGTGACAGCAAACTAGTGCTTCTTTCATTCCCTGTGAAAAGCATTTTGTAGCTGGTCCCCTCTGTAGACTCAACACAGCAAGGAGTAAAGTTTTTTTTTACACAGCTTGGTAATGTCTTTATGATTGTCTTCTGATAGTATGTCCAAGTCAATAGATTATTGGAGAGTCACAGCAAAGGGCATTCTTGTCAGTAAGCAATTTTAAAATACCATTTTGACTAAAACATTCAAAATGGAAAGGAAAACAGGCATAGCTTAATTTGCCAGGTAAAATTAGTTTTCATTTAGAATATTACTCCTGATAAAGGGTGCTTGCATGTGATAATTTCATGCACAATTTTTTTTTTTTTAGTGGGTAGAACCAAAGCATATTTGATCAATTAAATTACATCAGTGTTTCAGATGGAAGTAAAGTAGAAAATTCTGTGACTTCTAGTTTTTCCCCATCTGAAATAATGCAGATTTGGTACAGTTCGACATACATTGATAATCTTGAAAATTGTGAAACTGCTTTTATTTTGCACTAATGTGAAAGCCCCTGATTGTTCTTACGCAGTATAATGTGCTGGCAACAGTCCTGGACACATACCACTGGTGAAGGTCCACTTGGTACAGTACTGTGGAAGAAGTCCCTTTTTTTGGAATGTAGTTTTGCTCAATATCATTAGGAATTTTATTTTGGGGCAGAATCAGAAGACAAATAAAAATAAACTGAAATTGTGTATCCTGCTTTGTGACACAGTTTTTCATATTAAATTACTTGCTTGCTTTCAGTATTGTTTCCTTAAACAAAACCCATCATAAGTTAAGGGGTCTACTGTTTTGAATGATACCACTGTAAAATTTATTCCATTCTAGACATAGAAATAATTTCTTATACACATTTTATAGTACCAGATGACTGACACTACAAAAGGTAATGCTCTTCATTACCAGTAAGTAAATTATGTGCAGCTGAACATGCTGTTACTTACTCTGACGGTTGGGTTAGAAAGGGATCAAAGAGGATAATGTAGGGTTTAAGTAAGACAAATAAAACATTAGTAAAACTGCTTTAACTTAGCAACTACTACTTGAAATGGATGGTGTCACAAAGGGAAGTACGTCCAAAAATTTTTGATAAAAACTGTTGTGTGATCAGACTGACAAATAATTGAACCTGTTTGTTTAAATGTTTTTGCTCATATCTCTGTTTTTTCTGTACTAGAACATTTGCAGAACTTTGTGAATTGACTTGTGCCAAAATACATGGTGAGAGCTGAAATGAGTGCAGCAAAATTGTGTCTTTGCAGCCTGCACATTTTTCATGAGCGTCTCTTGCAAACATGAATACGATGATTCCTTGTGCTGACTTGTGCTTTTGTTCTTCTCAGTGTGATTAGAAAATGTAGATTAAGGCAGGGCTAACATATCTGCATTCTGTGACACATCTGGCTATTTAGAAAAATAGGATATAGATTTCATTGAGCTAACTTTAGCCATGGTAAGGCCTTTTTAAAAGCTGCCAGGAAAATTTTTTAGAAAATGATTTCCTATTTTGCATAAATTTTAACACCTGTTAATTGCGGTTGCTTTTTTCCCCTTCTCGCTGTGCCACATTAGACACTCTGGTTATCAAAGTGATCGTATCACTATGGTATGTCTCATAATTATGATCAAACTGTTATCTAACATTCCTGGAGCATTCTTTTTTTCAATACTTAATACCTTTTATTCCTTGGCCTCATGCATGAATTATGCTGTGTATGTGAAGAGGCTTAAAGTTTGTTTCCATTACATTCTTTCTGAATGGATCCTGTTGTATCTAGGATTTTTTTAAAGCCAAGTAGGAATGTTATTGTTGACCTTGACACCAGATAACTGGGCAGACATTATATAGCTATGTTTGAATCCTCACAAAATGTGATGCTAAAGCCAACAGAATCCTGGCGTGAGACCCTCCTGGACAGCAGAGTTATGGAGCTTTTCTTTACAGTAAGTTTCTTTCTTCAACTTTCATAGTCCAGACCACAGGGAAGGTAGCTCCTTCCTGTTCTAAAACTGTGTTGTCGGACTCTTCCTTTTGCATCAGGTAGGACTGATTCTGTTTACTTCAGCTTGCTTATCGGAGCAGACAGAGTTATTGTCTTTTTCCTAGGGTACTGAATTTGTATTTTGCCTTTTAATTGCTTTAAATTGTTGATCACTAGCAACAGAAAAAGGTTTTTAGTTATCTCAACTTTCATACGTTTAATACTTCTGGACATGTACCCGTCAGTCAAAAGCAAACATGGTGAGCAGTAGTAGAATAATGAATCTTTCAGATAAGGTGTAACGGCTCTCAGAAAAGATCAAACAAGCAGCGTGTGTTTGCTGATATTAAAGCATTTGCGTGACAGAACAGCTGAAAATAAGTCATGTAGTTGTAGTTTTCTAGCTATACAGAATTCTACCTCTCTTTCCTCAGCACAAAGGAAATCCACAGAAGTTACAATAAGTTAGAAGGGATAAGGAAGAGGTAGTGCTGGGAGAGGGGGATGCAGTACTCAATTTCTGTAACTTAAAAGCCCCACAATGTTAAAAATGGATTGAACTTGTGTTGGGTTTTTTTTTCAACTGTTGAGAGAAGTTTGTAATCATTGCTCAGCTAGGACTTACTGCAGCAGCAACATATATTGGCATATAAATTCATTTGCTATGCAATTCGACTTAGGTTACATCTCTTGGGATCTGAGAATTCAGCATTCTCAGGCTTTTTTTCATTTTTGCAAAGCAGAGAAATGTGCTTCAAACTTGGACAAAGTTGTTATAAGATAATGTAAATGTAACTCTCCAGTGCTGCTTGACAGTATGTGTTTGGATGCATGTCCTTACTTGATAGGATTTTCAAGAAATTTAATTTTTTTTTTTTTTTTTTACTGCAAGTTTATCCAGCAGTTTTGAAAAGGTGAAAAAAATCAGTGGCAAAACTCTCAGCAGCTACACACAATCTGAACAGCTGTCTAGACTATCCAGACAGTTGCTACTGTCAGCTGTGAACCTCCACATGCAAATAACTTTTTGGCTTACATGTTAACCCTTCTTTGTTTAATAGTATGAAGTTGTCAGAGTTGCATATCTCTTTCCTTGATAGGTTTACAATTACTTATTTGTGATAAGAAAAATATTTTTAATAATACGCAGATTTGTTTTAATACATTTGCATTTTACTTACTAGTAGCCAAGGCTCACTTGTATTTTATTATTTTGGAATGAATACTAGCCAGGGCAGTATGCTGTCAGTTCTGGTTTTAGATTCCTGATTTGCAATGGTTGAGGCTTGCAGTAGTGGTTTGCTGTTTGAAGGAATGTAAGTAAATGGTAGTAATTTTTATTTATCTGATCTGAGAAATTTTAATAACCGTACGAAAGTTGGTAGGACTGCTGTGTTAGAGTGAGAGCCTTCGTTTCTAATCTCAGCCCCGTGTGGGACGTATATTAGGAGGCATATTTCTGTTGCAGGATTTGTTTCTCCTGCTAGTTTGATCTTTCAGGGGTAACTGCAGCTAATCCAACTAGTTATGAGTTGGGTGAACTTGCAACTGTAACACCACAGAGAAATGGTTAGTGTTTTAACTGCACTTTTTGATATAATATTGCTGAAATAATTTAGCTAAATTTCTCTTCTGGGTGAAAAAGCTACTCTATATTCGTTTGTTTATTTACTCAATAAATCTTACGTGAAAAAACAGGCACGAGCCTAAAAAATTCTTTAAATTTGTACTTGACTGATTAAAAGAAGTATGTGAGAGTATGTTTGCTGAAGTAGTAAGATTCAAATCTAGAACATCTCAACAACAAATATAATGACATAAGCTTGCTCAAATGCAGAAAGATTACTGTTTGCCTTGTATAATATAAAGCTGTTGCCAAGGAAGTGATGCATTCATTTTTGTATATGTCTTCAGTGTTTACCTCTGCTAAAGAAGCATCTATATAATCTTGATTGAACTTGTTGACTAACTTTAGCAAGACTCTATAGCCTAGGCATAGTTAGCATAATAGAGATGACTGTCATTATTGCTGTTTTTAGAAGGAGCAGCATGTCTGACTGGCTGGCATCTGTTTCTCTCTTTAAGACATAACATTCAATAGACAGTTCAATTTTCAACATGTAGGTGAGCCTTAACTAAATGTTAGTTTCAGTGAGTTAATTCAAGGTTTGAGATTGTGTGAGCTGAGTCATGATCTTGACGTTTGCCATGGTTTAGGTAGTTGCAGAAACTCTTGTATTTCAGACTGAGTGGAAGTTATAGTAAGCTTTTTTTGGTGTGTGCTCTTTTGGATTGGGAGCCATGTGACTGTTGTAAGAACACCCTGTTTTCATGTATTACTAACTACCTCACTTCCTGAAAGGTACATCGAAAAATCAGAGAAGATACAGATATGGCCCAAGATTCATTACAGTGCCTGGCACAGCTGGCATCTTTGCACGGGCCAGTCTTTCCTGATGAAGGTTCACAAGTTGATTACCTGGCACACTTCATTGAGGGATTACTGAATACTATCAATGGGTATGTATGCATGCTCTCTAAATTTAGATGGCATCTTTTAATCTTTAGTTTGGACTGCAGCATATCTGTGTGGAGAAGTGGTATGGCTTGCTTATTTCTGGATGTAATTTGTGCTTACTGTTGGATTGAATTGAAAAAGGGCTTAAATTGAAAAAGGGCAAATTAAAGTAGGTGGTGCTTATTATGAAATAGATTTATTGATTGAAAATGTATCAACAGAACCAATTCCCTTTTAGCGATTTTCTTAATGGCAAAAAACTGCTATTTCTATCTATAGAATTGAAATAGAAGACTCTGAAGCAGTGGGAATTTCCAGTATTATCAGCAATCTGATAACTGTATTTCCTCGCAATATTTTAACGGCCATTCCAAATGAACTTTTCTCTTCATTTGTTAACTGCCTCGCACACCTCACCTGTTCTTTTGGAAGAAGTGCTGCCTTGGAAGAAGTGGTAAGTAGCTGCTCTGAAAAAAGCGGGTAGCCTTTTCCACTTCTATTTGTCATAATCATAAGTTAGATGAGAATTTGGCTATTTTGTTAATAACTTGTGAATTCAGTAGCTTTGTCCTAGATATTTCTGAAATCACATACGAAAGGGTTTTCTTTTTATTTCACACAATGTAATGAACATAATTACACACCGTGTGCATCTTTCAGACTTCATTTTGATTTAAAGTGCATCTTAATTTTTAAAGTGAATGGATGAATTAAAAATATTGAAGTCTTAAAGTATTGCAGACTTGCTGCTGTAGATAATGAACAAGCTGCAGTCCTGAAAGTTTAAAATGACTACTTGAATGTATGGACAGACTGAAACTTAACTGCTGCCCAGAGTTCTGAGTCAGGAGTTTCTGTTTTAAGTGAGTGTAGCCATTAAGATCTGTTGTTAACATCATACATCTGAGCTGTTCAGATTGTATCTTCATTGCTGACACAGTTCAAATGATAGTTGTGCGTACAAATCTAGCATGGGAATTAAGAGGATTTTTGTCTTTCAAACTTTGGTTGTAACATTAAAGAGCAGTTGGCATAGCCCAAGTGTTCTGCTCCTAAAAGTTGCATTAAAAATAAAAACTACCAAGGACACATAGTTTAAGAAAAATTACGTAAGAATTAAGGCGAATAATCTCGCACTTCAGCTATTTATGTGCAGTGGCTATAGATTTAAAATGAGACTATCAAGATACTAAGCAGTATTTCCCCACTGTCATGAGAAAGAATGATTTTCTTTGTTTTGACAATTTGGTGTAGTGACAGAGCGAGTTTGAAAATAATTATTGAAGTACTTAGCTACAAAGTTGATGGACTTGTTTCTTTACCAGAGAGCACAGGTGTATTAACTAGCATTCATTGCAGAACATTAGATCATGTCTTCTCTGCAAGGTTAAAATGTATTATAATTGGCCCAGTGCTCTCTTAAACTTTTCAATTTTTTCATGTCTTAATCAAAAAAATGGTATTTAAATTTAGAATCTAAAATAAAGCTCCTTTCCAAACTTCTTTGGTCAAAATCTGTGTGCTTTTGACTTTTTTCTAGTGGAATATTGAATACATATACTGGCATTCACCAATACATCTGGAAATGCTCCTGAAGCCTTTATAAGATTCATTGAAACCATAGGCAGCTATAGTTTAAATTCAAAGGAACTAAAGGGATGTTGTTTTCTCAGTTAGCATCTTGTTACTTGAGAACTGGGATATGCAGTCACGTTTGATGAAAAGAGTGCTCAACATTATGCTGTTTAAAACAGTCTCTCAGCAGGAGCTTACACTAGCTTGTACTGCTATCTGGTACAGTGATACCGTGTGCTGTGCCTATGGAAGCACTGCTTTGCATCCCTGAAAACTATCTTTTGGCTTAGCAATGTCCTGGCCATGGCTAGTGTGTTCCCCAAGTTTCTTTTAGAACCCATGCAGTGATACTTTCTACGAGCTCATGTACCATCTGTAGTTAAGAGCTTTCTGACAAATAAAATACCGTGTGTGTTGGGCTCAGTAGAATCCTCAGATAATATTTCTGGAGCTCGACAGAAGTATGAAATGCAGCAGAATGCAGGCAGGTGTACTCCCTAAGTTTTGCTGGTTGGTAAAACTGTTTTCCCCATATTTCTGCTACTTCATATGCCAGCAGAACATACCATGTGAACATGGCAGAAATCCTGTCGGGCACAAGGAATCTGCTTAGCTGAAGACCTGCTATGAAAACTGGCAAAATATGGAGATCCTGAATCAAAATCTGCAAACCACTTCAAAGCATCTAGTACTGATTTTCAACCACGGGGAAAACCCCACAATCCAAGCATTATGTTTGCATACTGTTTCACATTAACCCGCTAGTTCAGGCTGGGGAGATCGGCTGAAGGAAGTTGAAACATTTGCCTTAGCCAACTGCACTGGTGGAAGGAGGGCAAGAAGCTTCAGCAGTGATGAGGGTTAGTTTATGGGGCAAGGTGGACCAGTAATCTCTTCCCTTAATGGCACTGGGTGTGAGAGAGGATGCTCATCCACAGCTATGCTCTGCCTTGCTCAACACTTAATGCTAATGCAGAAGTAGAATCAAATAATCCACCTGAATTAGCGAAGAGTGTGAACAGGATGTTGGATGAAGAGACCAATAAAAATTATATCAAAGGCTTATTTTTTCAAAACTAATATTAATGTGCTGTTCCTGTTTCATGATATTTTTTCCAGTATCATATGATAGCAGAGATCATTCTAATTTGGTCCCATCTGACAGGCTTCCAACTCTTTGCAGCTTGTTGCTGCTTGACAGACTTTCAAAGTGTTCTTTTTTCAAAGGGTCAGCAAACTAGGAAGGAGGAAGGACCAAATTTCTTTTTGTTTCTCATAGAGAAAATTAAGAGGAATTAAGCATCTTTGCTTTAAATTTACTGGGTTTATCTTGCCTCTCCTGAAGGTCTGAGTTTTGATCCATGAGTGATTCAGCTACCAGTCTACAGCATGGCACTTTGCCTGTATGACATCTTTGGCAGCCCAGCGGTAGCTAATCTGAAATAAGGATGGGGCTGTTCTAGTAGGGTTTCTTTGGGACCAGATTGGTTCAATATGGATAAAATCTTTCCATTGTTTGGGCATTTGTTTTATGGAGGCACTTACTAGTCTTAGATTGCTTATGAGACTATCTCTAAGTGGTGAAATATTTTTTCTTCATGGCATTAACTTCTTTTTTATGTTTTCAAATAAATGGATTGGCTATATTTGAGGGTGTTTTTTTGCTCATAAAAACATGCCTGTTTATTTGTTTATGCTCTCAAATATCAAAAATTATTTAAAATCATATATATAATAAGTTATAGATGTAAATATATTACATACAGGTCAAAATACTTCAGGACTGAATAACTGTCTATAAATTCATGTGTCCTTTAGCTAAGTTTTAAAAAGACACATTAGTATTGACTACAATTTTGCCTCTCTCCTTGTCATCTTCACGTTTTGTTTTCACAATTGCGTCAGTATGTCCCATATTTTGAGTTGTGGAAATAAGACAACTTTGCAGTTACAAAATGATGCTGTGAAGCTATCTTGGAATGCTTCCAATGTGATAGCAGTTTTTCCTCTTAATCAGTCATCCAGCCAGTGTTTTCTTTTTCTTGCCTGTTCATCCAACCATGTTTGTAACTTCACTGGAAGTCAGGAATTCTTGTGTCTGAACCATGATTAAGGCCTTTATATCTCTTTATTTCATCACTGAACCATTTTACTAACCTCTGCTGTCTCAGAGTAACTTCTGTGAGCCATCCTGTTGGTTAAAACTTGAGAAGACTACATCTTAGTAGGCTGTTTATCTGTACAGTCATGCAGAAGTTTTTTGAAGTTGGATATACTTAAAAACATTCAATTTTTGTACCAAAACAAAAAGTCGATAGTTACATTAAAAATACTTTTTAAAAGAAATGGCCACTTAGCTGTTTGGATTCTTTAGTTTACCTGTAACTCAGGACTTTGTTTTTCAGAGAAGTTATTTCCTTTTGCAATTTATGTACTATATAGAAGCACGTGAATAATTAAAAACGAGAAGCATCAGTTGAAATGCACTAAATAATTATAGCTGCAGGCTTATTCTGTTCTAATTCATTGGGTTTTGGTTTGTTCATAGAATGAGAAGTTGCCTCATCATTAAAACTGGCTACCTGTAATAAGGTTTCTTGAATGCTTGCCATCTTGCAGTGATTTCTTCTGGAATCATGGGAGTTTTTCTCTCCCTTAATTTCAGAGATAGTGGAATACCTATAAATCTATATGTGACATCAGATGAAGAGAAACAGCTAAACACATTGACAGGTTTTTAAAGCCTAGCAGGCATGAAAACTGCAGTGACCTTTTCAATACATTGCTTCAGTTCATTCTGATATTTTCTTAGCTATCTTTAAATCCTTTTTTTTTGCTTGTTTCAACAGTAGAAGAACATATGTAAAATAACAATAAATATAAGTATGTTCCTCTGGTTTAGTTTAGCAATAAGATTTTTTTATTGGTTTGTTGTTTTTTTTTTTTCCCATCTCTTACAGCTTGACAAAGATGACATGGTATATATGGAGGCATATGATAAGTTGCTGGAATCTTGGCTTACTTTGGTCCAAGATGACAAACATTTCCATAAAGGTTTCTTTACCCAACATGCTGTTCAAGTCTTTAATTCCTACATTCAGTGCCATCTAGCTGCTCCTGATGGCACAAGGAATTTGGTAAGCCTTCATTGTGGTAGTTTTGGATGATAACATACAGTAACTAGCCCGTGTCTTTTGGGGTGTGTATATTACGTAGCTCAAGGCAGCTAGTATAGAATTGCCATTTGTGACTTTGGAAATGAAAAAATTTGCTGAACTTGTTACTCAGTTGTGATTTCCCAGTCCATTTCTCTCATTCTGGAGAGGAACCAGAAGAATGCAAAGTTGGAAACCACTTAAAAAAAAGAAGAAAAAAGTAAACCTGTAACTCAAATCAATGTGTATCTTGTTCTTTCCACAGATACAGTGACTAAAATTTTGGCCTTCCTTCTGGATTAGAATTCTAGTTAAAATACTCAGTGAAATTGGGGGCCTTTTTTATGATTGTTGCCTCCCATGCACTGTCTTCAAAATATAACTGACATGCATAAATATCTGAAAAAATGTAGACTGACTGTGCTCAAAGTAGAAGAAACTTGGAATATCATTTGGTCCTTTTGGATAAAATAAATTCCCAGTTGAGTTTTTAAACTGCTGACAGTCTAGAGAAAATTCAAAAGTACATCTTTTGAGCCATTGAGAAAGAAAGAAAGATGATTCATCTATTTGCCAGGAATCTGGATCTTGCTAAAGTAGATTCTTACACAGAAAGTTGGATGTAGATGTTGGATGAATTAGTTATTGCATAGATTCAATTCAATAACTGTATAAAATCTCTCTTTAATTTGATGCTGTGCAAAGATCTCAAGAGATACCTCATTCTGAAAAGCACTATGTAAAACATAATTCTGCTATCTCAATATGTAACAGATGGTAATAACAGTGCCAAAACAGAAATATTCACAAGAGAGCTTTGAATTCATATCAGGCGGTCTTGACATAACTTCTGTACACAGGTTGATTCATGTCATTCTGTGAGATAAGTCATTTATCCCATGAGTAACCTTTAAAAGCCACAGCTGGCATTTTAGAATGCTTCTTGTTCTATATCAAAGCAGTAACAGGAACTTTCAGTCTCTGCTTTGAGAGCAGAGGCTCACCCTTCGGTAAACAGCTGCAACTTTGAAGTTGCCAAAAGAGAATGATTTGCTGGGTTACATAAAGAAAAGATGAGTTAAAAGCACTTTGCATAAGGAGTTGTGTGTGAATTCAGTTTTCCAGGGCCTCTATAGAAACAAAGCAGATGGATAACTTTCTCCGCCTCTTGTATTTTACCTTGTTACTTGCATAAATTTCATGATTAAGAGATAAGAAATAAACACTTTTAATACTTATACTTGGTTTCTGCATATCATGGTTCATCTCTTCAAGGAATAAGATCTGATTATCATTTGAATAGTTTTATAATGCAACCAAGATAAGCTTTGAGAAATTGAACAGTGTAACTCCTGCATCAGCAAGAAATAAAACTGAGATCATCAAGATTTTTAGTCTGCTGTTTTCTGAGTTTATAGCATTTACTTTTAATGTACTTTTTTTTTTTAATTTAGTAGTACTTTTTAAACTACTATTTCCCCTCAAACAGTAGATTAGGGAAAACTTTAATAAAAGGGCTAAAATACTGCCTATTATGTAGTTTATGTAAGATCTCAGACAACTGAGAAGTATTGAAATGTTAGCAGATGAACAGAATGTGGCATTTTGGTAATGAGTTTGTGAAATGCTGATTTTAAAACAATATGACCTCATGTTGACTGTGTCTAGTATAGTACAAGCCTGTTGTTCATGGAAATTACCTTGCAAGAAAGAGCCAAAATAATGCAGAAAATTGTGGTGATAATGAACTTAACAGGTATGACCCTAACTGGTTGCTTCTAATTTTGTTGTAATAACCAAAGACTGCCAATGGTGTGGCCTCTCGGGAAGAAGAAGAAATAAGTGAGCTGCAGGAAGATGACAGAGACCAGTTCTGTGACCAGTTGGCCAGCGTAGGCATGCTGGGGAGGATTGCTGCAGAACACTGCATACCTCTTCTCACAAGGTAAGTACAAAAAAAACCGTCATGAATACAAATCAATAAAGTTCTCATGTAGGAAAAGCCTAACTTTGCCAAAACAGTTTAAAAACAGTGAAGCTACTTTGTTATTTGTCCACAGTTTGTTAGAAGACCGAGTGACAAGGCTCCATGGACAGTTGCAAAGACATCAGCAGCAGTTACTTGCCTCACCAGCATCAGGTTCAATTGACAACAAAGTGCTTGATGACCTGTATGAGGATATTCATTGGCTTATTTTAGTCACAGGTTAGTGAACAGCTTTAAATAGTACTTGTTCTGGTAGTCTTATTGCAGCTGAAACGCCCCAGGAAAAAAAAATATCCCTGTATATCAACTACTCTTGATTGACTATACATTTTATCCCTTACAATGATTTCATCTTGCATACAGGACTTGAAAAGTCCTTGTCTTACTATCATCCTCCTTGAATAACAGGAATATTATCTGTCACGTAAAGGTTTCATCAATGTCTGTTGGAACTTCCTGCAACTAATTTTCTTAGTGATTTTTTGAGTTGTGTTATCAGTCAACCTGTTCAAGAAATTAGTCTGTTCATGGTATCAGTGGTGTTGGCTGGGTGCACATGACTTAATAAGGGAAGCAACATGAGATCAGGGTAATGGTGACAGAGAATCATGTAAGTTCTAGACCTTTTCAGTGCTATTTTGTTGTGTTTTTGTCAATGTAGAGCGAGTGTGTTGAATTTAGAGCCTTTTTGGGCTTGATTTTTAGGTGGCGATATTTTACTTAAGTTTGCAAACCTAGTAACAACTCAGTCTGTACTTTGCATGGAGAAATGTATAACGTATGAAATATTTGTGGGACGTTTTTGAAGATCTGGTGTTATAGTTGCTCTCAGATGTTGACATGAATGTGTTTATAATTTTGTAACACTGAGATGGAATTTGTAGCTCACAGATAGTTATGAGATCAGATATTGAAAACTACAGCTAAAGCTGGAATTAATGTTATCTAGATAGCAGAGCATGGTAAAAAAACCCTTGCTTCATCTGATCTGCAGTTGCTAGGCAAGGAAAACTGTGTTACAGCACATGTACTTGAGGTCTCAAAGATTTTGACAGATTTGAGATGTTAACAAAACAGAAGCCCCAGATGATGTGGACTCAGTAGGGACCCTGTAAAACAAGGCTTTTTTTACCACATAGGAGAGGAAGAAAAAAATGACAGCAAAATGTTGTTTTGTCCCTTCCCCAAGTAGGTGAATTGACTGTAGCACTTCTACGTGAAGCAAAACTTGTCTCTTATTATTGGTTTTTAAATTGGTGATTTCTTTTTCCAGTCTTGGTTTCTTGTTGTTTTAGGTTTTTTCCTACTGAATGGCTTTAAGGATTCTAATTAACTTGTATACATTTAAACAGTGTTAGTCAAGGTCTGTATAAACATTTGATTCTGGTGTAATGTCTGCAGTTAAGCCTATGGATTCTTTAATCAGAAAGCCATAAGTTAACCTAGGGTAGAAAGTTGTGATCACTCTTTCTTTTTTAATGTAAGGCTACCTCTTGGCTAATGATACTCAGGGAGAGACTCCGCTAATACCTCCAGAAGTAATGGAATATTCCATTAAACATTCATCTGAGGTTGACATCAATACAACACTTCAGATTCTGGGATCTCCAGGAGAAAAGGCCTCTTCCATCCCAGGGTACAACAGAACTGATTCTGTAATTAGGTAAGGATGCATCTTATACTATTAAGTGTGTTAAATGCTTTTTCAGAGAAAAAAAAAATAGAATGTGAGTAGACTTCTGTGAATATGAAAAGCAAGCAATACGAAAACACTGAACATCAAAAAGGGAAATTGACCTGATAGTCCTAACAGACATCAGGAGCCAAAGACTTGGAAATATACAGAAATGTTTTTTTATATTTTTACTGAAAACCCATCTTTGATCGATTTTTAAATCCTTAAAACTACTGAAGTAAAAAAAGTTGGCAGATCAAAGTCTTTAGATAATATATACTCTTCACATTCATTCAGCACATATACAGCTGAAGTAAATGCTTTCCAGAACATCAGTGAGCTTCTCTACGTTGAATATGGGTAACTGCCCAAGCTTGGTAGTAGCAGCAAAATTGATCCTCAGAGTGTGAGGATTTGTTGTCAGTTATGTACACACATCACTGTCAGCCTATAGAAGAAGTAGGAGAGATTTCCCTTCTCATTTTGCAAGAAGGCTGATGCTCACAAAGGACTCCTCAATTTGAATCCTCCCACTTCAGAAGATTGCATCCCACTCTTAGCTGACATGTTTAGTTGATGAGTTGTTGTGTTCTTTAAATGTTTTCTTCTGGGAAGAAGGTATTAAAAATAGACCTTCATTATCAATGATGTATGTGCCTAATGTTTAGAAGGTTGAATACTGCTGACTTATATTATTGGCCGCTTCGAAAAGTGGGCACCAGGAGGATTTCTTGATGCATTGTCTCAGTGGCGGGAAGAAAACCCAATCAGAATAAGGAGAGGCTTGAGACCCTTTGGCAATAACTCTGAAATGTCTTCAAGAAATAGGCCACTGTCAGCTCCTAAATTTCTTGTGTGCAATCACATTCTTAAGAAATTCAGTTGATGTACTACAAAAGCTAGTATTTAATGCAGTTACGTGGAGTGATTGTATTAATGCAATCACCTCGTGATTTACTATCTCAGACTATTTCCCAGCAGTAATGAACAAGAGAAAGATAACTGGTCATCCCTGTGTTTGTTTTTTGGTATGTGTCATGCTGCACAATTAGTACACATTTGGTCACTAAGCTTTATGGTGCAGGGAAGGAAAAAGTGTTTTTTCAAAACAGCTTTTCAGGCACTCCCAAGTAGTCCATTTGTCATGATGCTTGTGGGGCTTCTTTGTTAAATCTTATCTTTTAAAGCATAATTCTTACTTTTTGGAGGATATTTGCTCTATTCTGTCTTTCTCTCTCTCGCCTTGCATTTCAAAACCAGTAAATTCAGGTGCTTTTTACTTGATTAGAGTTGAAGTGGCTTGTATTATCCTGATCCTTCTGTTATATTTTGTGAAAAACGGAAATGGCTTTGGTAGTTGCACTGCTTCTCCAAAAACCACTCTCAAGATCCTCATTGTATTTTAAATCTGCAGGTTGTTATCTGCTATTTTAAGAGTGTCAGAAGTAGAATCTAGAGCAATAAGGGCAAATCTCACTCACCTGCTGAGCCCCCAGATGGGCAAAGATATTGTATGGTTCCTCAAGCGCTGGGCAAAGACTTACCTCCTAGTAGATGAAAAGCTGTATGATCAGGTAAGGATATAACTTTTATAAATTTATTTGTGAGTATTAGCAATAATATTATCCTGGGAATGTAGATATCAGTGTAGCTATTTAAAAGTGTAATGCTAAAGTACTTTGAATGTTATATGGGTTGTGATTTATTTTGGAATTTGTTTGAAAGTTGATGTTTTCTTCCATTTGCTATTTAGAAATATAAGTTTTTAGGGGTATCTTGCACATTTTGCTGTAAATGTGATTTTTTTTTTTTAGTAGCCATTGCCATATCAGAATAATATAGTGCTCTTGGTCTGCATAGTGAGTGAAACTCACTGACTGCAGCGATGTTATACATTGTGACTGTCCATCAGATTTTACATTTCATCTCTAATACAGTGATTGCTCTTGATCGTGATTCTGAGTTAGATATTTAACACCATCACAAGGTAGTATACATTAGCTAATGCCGTGCTACTTTCTCACCTCATTCTCATTGTATATATCATAATTTCAACAGTGTGTTCTTTGTAAAGGACAACTTCTTACTGTGCTTGGACAGCACTAATCGTGATTAGAACTTGATCCTGATTTTGCTTATGGAACTAACTGTAATCCAGCTAGCTCACAGAGGCCACCTATCCTGAGGAGGTCCTGTTTGCTCTAATTTTTGAGAAGTCTCCTCCTCCTCCCCTTTATTTCTACTATTGAAGCAACTAAGAATACTAACGCCTCAGGAGGCCTCTCCTTAACAATAATAAGTATCACACGGACTTGTAAATATTTGGAGTCATATCATTCAGCTCATACATATAGCACAGCTAAGAATTCATAAAGGTACCAATTGGGCAAAATTTTGAGATCATGTTAGAAGGAGATCCATGTGAAAAACAATGTGAAGAAACAAAACAGATTGTCAAGGAAATGCACACATTTAGTTTGTGTTAACATGTGAAAGTGATTGAAACCTCTATTTAAACCTTCTGCTCGGTCATATATATAACATGAGTTCTTAAAGGTAGAAGTGTTAGTGGTGTGCTGACAGGAAGCCCCTGCACAATTATTACAAAGTTTTTGGTTTCACTCTTGAAAAACCTTCTTTAAAGGTAGGAGAACAGGCAGTTTCAAGGAAGCATATTTTAATGTGCCAGGACCAGAGTGTGACATGTTTCCTAAAAAATGTGTAGATTAAAGGAACCATCTGCAAAAAGCAGATGTAGAAAAATTGAGATGAAAATTAATTTTTACAAGTTTCTATATAGATCAAACACTAGGTTTATTTCTAATCATTTTTACCACTGAATTTTGAGGAATTATGTCTTAAATTCATGGAAACACTTTGGGAGGTGATTTTGGGACCTTTCTTTTAATAATTAAAGCTTTTGAACTTTCATTGGCCTTAAAAGCTAGACATACTCAGACCTTTTTTGTGACAAGGTTGAAACTTTTCTTCATTTTAGATGTTGTGCTTAAAATCGCAAGATAAATTTGGCAAAGATTCTTCTATTACAGGTGTTCTTTGCCTTTGTCTGTGTAACATTTGTGTAATTTAAGTAGGAAAGAAGTGACAGCCTGAAAAGAATTTGCTGACAATGATTGCCATACACTTGGATTCTGGCTTCTGTAAAACTCACTCATTTTAATGCTTTTCTTATAGATAAGTCTGCCATTTAGTACAGCATTTGGTGCTGATACAGAGGGTTCCCAGTGGATTGTGGGTTACCTTTTAGAAAAAGTGATCAGTAACCTGGCAGTGTGGAGTTCAGAGCAGGACCTTGCAAATGATACTGTACAACTGCTAGTAACATTAGTGGAAAGGAGAGAGCGGTAAGTTGCTATACCTCTGGAAGTCAAAAAGTTTCTTTTGCTTCCTTTAAAGTTTTTTAGCCACAGTAATCCAGGTAGAGGGTGCTTCATATTCATGTCTCTGTAAGTGAAATTACTTTAGTAACATACTGTAACTGAAAAAAAACACCACAAACTTGTCTGACCAGCTAAGGAGTGAGACCTGTATTTGACAAAACATTCACCTAATTTTTATTACTGTTTAGAAGTGCACTCTCCTTCCCTACTTCTGTGTCTCACTCTTAAAACAGTGAGAAAGAAAAACTTTCCTGGTCTCCACTCTTATTGCAAGGATTTTTGTGCTGCTGTTTATGTTTTGTAAACCTATTTTTTTTTTTTAAATACAGGATTTTGTGAATTCAGTCAAATTTCAATAAGTTTTCTTTATTGCAAACTGTGAAGCAGGAAGTTCTTGAATGCTTTATTTCTGTCAACTGACATGCAATTATACATGCAATCGTGCATTCTCAGTCTAGTGAAAGACTGTTCTGAAGTATGAGGATTTTAAGTGCTTGAGGACTTTTCTTTAAAAAAATATTAAACCCCACAGGAGCTAGTATTGGAATAAATTGCTTATTTTATTATGATGTAATGAGACTAAGCTTTTAATCCATGTAATGTGTCCATTAACTCTTGTGTGTGTATGTGTGTAAAACTAAAGCACTTTCCCGCTTTTCTCCTGTATGAATTGATCTGTTTTCAGAGTATATACTTTAGAAATCTGAGAGCTAAGGCATTAGTAAGATGAAAATCAAATGGCAATTTAGCCTCAGAATAAAGGAATTTTAAAAATATATAGCAACAAAAAACTTCTGGTAACTGCTAGAAACTTGATGTGCTCTGTTCATACAATTTGTGAAGTCTTTAATGAATTTTTTTCCATGTTTTAGGGCAAACTTAGTTATTCAGTGTGAAAACTGGTGGAATTTAGCCAAACAGTTTGCAAGGCGAAGCCCTCCTCTTCACTATTTGTCCAGTTCTGTGCAGAGAACACTAATGAAAGCTTTAGTTCTAGGAGGTTTTGCTCATATGGATACAGAAACAAAGCAACAATACTGGACAGAGGTAAGCTATTTTGATACTTCTATTACCTCCATATACACGAGTAGTGCTACAAGTTAGTTTAGGGAATTTTATAGTGACACAAAATCAATTTGTGTAACATATTTTAATATTTAATCCTGATGGTTTTTTAAGTTATTCTCTCTTTGATGGTCGTTACTTGTATCTGTTGTATCTAAATTGTATCTAAACTATCTCAACCCAAAGAGAAACCACTAATAGTTAATTGGAGGTTTTGTGAAGCAGACAGTAAAGCAATATATTTGAAAGAGACTATTATAAACGATTAAAATTTTCCCTTGCACTGGGACATTTCTTCCTTTCATTTTAATTTTATGGTGTTGTGAATTATCACTTAATGATAATGACAGTAAGTAAAAAGCTAATGTGGAACATAATGAAGAGTCTTAACTGGTTCTTAGTGCCCTGGCTCCATTAAAGCTCAAATATTTAATACCAGGAAGGTTGATGCTAGAAAGTAGCTGAAATGGCATCAGGAAGCACCATGTGACTTGGTAAAGCATCAACCTTCTGAGAAAAAAGTGCTTTTATTGGCAGAGCTAGAAAATTAGTGATTTAAGGTATGACTGTAATGCAGTGGAAATAATTGGGAAAAATTTACCTATTTTTGTGGAAGTTTCTAAATTGTTTCCAAATACAGTTGATGACAAAAGTGACTTTTCTATTGAGAATCATAATGTGGCAAAGATAACTGTAGGCATTAATCTTAATGGTTTCATTCATAAGCTGTACCAATTTTTTCCCTAATGCTGAATCTGAAGGGACTCAAATGCTTTGAGCCATAGAAAGTCATTGTCATTTGTTTAAACACTACAAAATTACCTCAAATATGCAATGGGGGTGCTCATTTTGACACCTGCCTGCAGGCCATGATGGACAATGAGAAGGACTACTCACTACCACTTCTGCTTGCATTAGTGTGACAGATAACGACATAATTGAGCCATCGGAAACTGGAAGTGATTGATTCTTTTACTGCCGTGCTAAAAGCAATGAGTTTGCTAAATTATTTAAACCTCACATCTCATATAATAGTATGCTTATTTTAATGTGACTTTTCTGAAAAATTTCAAGGTTCTTCAGCCACTTCAGCAGCGATTCTTGAACGTGATAAACCAAGAAAACTTTCAGCAGATCTGTCAGGAGGAGGAAGTGAAGCAGGAAATCACTGCTACATTAGAAGCACTCTGTGGCATTGCTGAGGCTACCCAGATTGATAACGTAGCAATTCTCTTCAATTTCCTAATGGACTTCCTTAATAATTGCATTGGATTAATGGAAGTATACAAAAACACACCAGAGACTGTTAATCTCATAATAGAAGTCTTTGTTGAAGTTGCACATAAACAAATTTGCTATCTTGGAGAGGTAAATACAACCAGAAAGGGAAGGAGGGGGCAGAGTGTGTGTGTGTGCATGTGTGTAAATGTGTATACAGTGCTATTCCTTAAACAAAATAAAATAAAATGTAGTGATTTTTATAGAGAGAAAGACTATGTGGACACATCTGTTGAGGAATTCCTTTGTTTTAAAACATACACTTGCAAAGATTAAAAGCAGGGCATTTAGACTGTTGTTTTTTGGTTTTTTAACGAGTAAATTTAATCACAGTTCATCACTAGTCTAACTCTATGCATGGGTAGCAGAACAGGACAGACTATGTTGAGTACTTTTTTATAACAATATCAAACTTTTCTGAAATCTAGTCTAGGAGAATTGCAGCAGTGTTCTATGTGACAAATACATACCATAGAGATACTGTAACTGACCTTTTGTAAACCTATGTCAATATCTTAGTCCTAGACAAGGCATTAATAGACCCAAGAAATTAACAGTTAAAATTTTGAGTTTGTGCAGTGCACTTGCCTCTTTGCACTGTTGGCTGATTTTGTTTTTGCATCTGGAAGAGTTCCTACCTGTTCCAAACTGAGTATCCACAAACAGTGTATTGTGGCTTCAAACTTCTATTAGTAAAGTGTGTCCCCAGGGATTTTGTTGGTAATCTAGTTTGTGAGATACGTCAGTCTGTCCCAAGTCACTCTTGTCTGGATTTTTGTTAAGACTGAGGAATGAAGAAAATAAATGTTTTGCTCTTTCAGTCAGTATCACATCGATATATGGCTATAAGTGTTCTTATTGTCTAAGGTGGCTGTTTCCTTGATGTTTTTGTGTACAGTTGGTAGAAAAGTGATCATACACGGCAATTAAAATCTTGAAGTATGGTCTACCAAGTAATGCCATCTTTAAACAAAATGTTTCACTTTTAGCATATGGAAGTTTTCTTATTATGTAACATTGTTTTATAGGCCAAAGCCATGAACTTGTATGAGGCCTGCCTAACTCTGCTCCAGGTGTATTCCAAGAATAATCTAGGTCGACAACGGATAGATGTTACAGCAGAAGAAGACCAGTACCAGGATCTCCTTCTTATTATGGAGCTTCTCACTAATCTTCTATCAAAAGAATTCATAGATTTTAGTGATACAGGTATTAAGGAATTGATAATTGATGAACCTTATGTTGTTTTCTAAACTGTAAGAACAATTTTGAGGCTTGTGTTCAGTCCGTGTAAAGTAAAAGCTGAAGTTTAGGCTTGTCTAGGTCAGGATATGGCAATTGCTGTTTAAAGTAGCAAAGAAGGACTTTTCACAGTATTCTAATATCTGGAATTATTATTGCTGTCATAAATTATGGATGTATGAAACAGCTTGAAATCTGAATGGTGCGAGTCTGAATATGTTGTACCAGCAGTGTTATAACAAAAAGCACATAGAGGAGTTGGAGTAGTAAAGTGTAATGCAAGAGAGCAGATGGGTTGTCATCCTAGTACAGGATTCAACTTTTGTGAAATGTTGAGTCATTCAAATTCCATCACGTGAGGGTCTTCTGTATTCTTCTTTCACAGAAAATGCTTTATGGTTTGTGGGTGTAGTTAAGAGTTCCTTCTTGTATCCCAACCTGTTAGTTTCTTACATGTATTTGCCACTTAAAATTGCAGTTGTCCTGAGTATGTTCTGGCAGTTAGCTGTGGTGCATTGCTTTTGAATAAGCCAAAACACATTTGCATGGTTTATATCTCACCATGTTCTGTACACTTTGCATAGATAACAATCCAGGCAGATTCAGTTTGATACCAAGCATGTTTTGATACTCATTGCTTTTCTGATTTACGTCTTGAAAGAGAGAACCTTGTACTCTGAAATGCAGTACATAATTTTATTTTTTTTATCATGTGTGCACAACATGAGTACAGAACCAGATTTAGACTTTGTCCATTGAATGGACAACCCAGTGCTTTGTAAAGTGTTTGCTTTGAGATCTCGATGTTAGTTGCATGGAAAACACTTACCATGAAACAAAGTAATGTGAATAAAACCTCGATGCAATGCCCAGAGATCAAATCTATTGTGAGTTTTCTACCTACTGCTGCTGACTTAATGCAGGAATCATAAAAGTAAGGTCACTGCCCTGGTGGGACATGTAGGCCTTAATCTGTAACTGGAGAAAACTTGGCAACATCCAAACTGCAGAACTCTGTTAGCTCTCCCATTTTTTTTCTCCTTCTGTTCATAAAAGATATTAAAGCATATGTAAATATATAATGTATATTTAAAAACTATAAAAATGCAGTAATATTTTACTTACTATGTGTTTATGTGTGCAGGCATGAAGCAGCTATCACTAGGAACAAATGCAATGTTCTGTAATGGAAGGGAGCCCTCAGTATCTGAAGTGTTCTGGTTTAGCATGCCATCTGGTACAAGTGATTATGAAATGCTTAGTCCTAATGAATATAAATATAGAGTGGTGTGACAGCCTCCACTCACTAAGTTTCTATTTTAATACAGTGCCTCATGGTTTTGTTTGGAGAGAGGGGACTAGTCCTATTTTTAAAAATGTCTGTATTATAAAGAAATGGGACTGTTCCTTCGCTATGTTTAATCTCCCTTTTATACAAAATATTTTTTTCTTTTCTGCAGATGAAGTATTTAGAGGACATGAGCCTGGGCAAGTTACAAATAGATCTGTATCAGCAGCAGATGTTGTCTTATATGGGGTTAATCTAGTTCTGCCCCTAATGTCACAAGATCTGCTGAAGGTAAGTTTAGTTTTTACATAGAGCTGCTAGAATATGAATGCTCTATAGTAATGAATTCCCAGAATTTGTTCCTATATGTATTCCAACTCCATAAGCTGAATTTTCTAGACTTCATAAATGTAAATAACTATTCCATAGTTCTAAATACTCTTTGAAAAGAAATACAGTAAGCTGGGAAAATGTATATCTGAAGGTCCTAAACAAAACTTTTCTTCTAAAAGCAAGTCTGTGCAGATCAACCAACAGCCAAACCTGAAATGTGGCTCAGAGAGTGCTTTTTCTGATAGTGCCAGAAATGTGACAAGAAGCATAAATAGTGATATGAGTTAAAAGTAACTATTTATTTCCACAATACAGATGGCTGTCGATCAAAGGCATCAGCAGCTTGTCAGTAGAACAGTAAAATATGAAACAATGGAGAGAAGCATTTCATTGTTGCACTGTGTTCATGTTTTAATTTGAATCAGGGGAACACTTCTGGAGGGTGTCTCAGCTGTCCCCTCTCCACATGCCTTCTCATCCGGTAGCGTGTGCTGGGCACGAGGTCTGTGTCCATTTTAGATCAAACCAAGGCAAGGGATGTAGTCTGGGAGCCCCTCAATTGTGCTCCAAATGCTTGCCAGGCTTTTACCCCACAGGACTAGATTTGTTCGTGTCTGAAATAAAACTCCTGTAATTTGTATAGAGCAGATACCAGACTGCCACCATCTACTATTTATCTTTAGTAATCTTCTTTTATTGTACCCCAGTGTTTGTAGCCATTCTAATGACTCACGTTTCCTATTAAAATTCTTCGGTGCAAATCAACAGTCCTGTCTCTTTGTACAGTTGAAAATTATGCCAAAATAGTTACATGATCGAATCTAAAAGTACCATGTTTTTCTTTTGACAGTTTCCATCCCTGTGTAATCAATATTACAAATTAATCACTTTCATATGTGAAATATTCCCTGAGAAAATTCCACAACTTCCAGAGGACCTCTTTAAGAGCCTAATGTACTCACTGGAGTTAGGGATGTCATCGTATCCTTTATAGAGCTTGGGAATGTTTTTTAAAAAAATCTAAGTTGCCTTTATAAGGACCTGTTAAGAATATATATTTTTTTCTTTTTTTATCAATATCTATCTATCAATATCTATCTATCAAATGCATGTATAATTATATATCTTACTCTGCTCTCTGGGGACTGAGAGTTTCACTGTAGTGTCCATTGAGATTCCAGCATTAGCTGAATTGCCTCTGACTTGTGGTGCTTGGGCACAGCCTTTAAGTAGCTTAGCATGTAAGTTTTTTCTGGCAGCCATTCCTGCCTCCTCTATTACTTCATTTCAGAGTGTGTAACTTCATAAGCCTTCAGCTGGTATCCCAAAGCCATTCCTGAATTAGTCTCTCAGCTGGTAATACAAAACATTGCTGCTGTTCTACTGGGCTGGCTCCAGAGCATTTCCTGTCAGGGTGCCAATGGGCTCTCCCTCTCATAATGGGAGTACCATTTTCACTAATCTGTGGCACGTGTCAGAAACAGATGAGCTTGACCATAAGGGACTCTTTCTGAAAATGTTATGTCAGAGAGGGTTATGTTACCTTAGAGCATGAAGCTAATAAAAGAAGTTAATGAAGTTGGAATCCTTTTTCCCCCCCTTTTTCTAAGGTTTTTTGATTTTTTTAATTAGCAACTTTGTAGTGAAAAGAAACCTTGAAACATACAGGCATTTGAGATATTTTCTTGTGTCACAGCTGGGTAGTTTGACCACAAGTTAACTGAACTCTGATTTCAGTTCTTTAACACCCATTATCAGAATGAGCTCAGAGGTTTGCCAGCTCTGTCTGGAGGCTGTTACACCATTAGCAGAACAGTGTGCAAAAGCACAAGAAACAGATTCAACCCTTTTTCTAGCAACGAGGCACTTTCTTAAGGTAAGACATTTGTTTCTTGTTACTTTTGTTTTTTGCATAAAGGTAGCATCCAGAGGCCAAACAGTGATCATATCCAGATTAATCAGGATAATACATATAGTAAGAAACAACCTGTTACCTAAAAAAAAAAAGTCGAAGCTTAAGAAGAAAGAGGGCATAAAGAACTGAAGATATCAGACTAGAGTACAAAAGAGGATGGAGGTGTAGAGGGAACCAATCTATTATTGTCAGTGAACAAAAGACCTGAGTCTCTTAAAATGCAATTTTTATATCCATGCTCTACACTTGAGATTGACAGCTTTAGCAGTTACTGGTGAAGCTGTGAACAGAAGGCTTTCAGAATTTTTTGAACTGGAGGCTGCATAGAGTACTAAAAAGGGAACTAGAAAGGAAATGCTGTCATTTATTCAATGTATCTAATGAATTACGCATTCTCTTAATTCAGTATCACATTCAGTACTTTACTTCTAGGACCATCCACTTCAATGAATTTTGGAGTGACCTGGTAGCAACCAGGTTCCCACCAACTGGCAACAAAGGAATTGTGGAATCTGTGTGCTTGTCTTCTGGTTTTGTATAGGCTTCCATTTTACATCTTCAATTTAAGACATCTTTTCTTACCAAACTGACATTGGAATTTCTGAGGATTGCTCATTAAATGCTTCCATTGGACAAGCTGAGAGAAAGAGAAATTTGCATAGTTTTGTCTTTATGTATCTTCTAAGTTAACATAGTTTCATTCCTTATTTCTGAATTTCCATTTAAAATTATAATCATACTCTTTACTAATCTGTTCCCTGTTTGACTTTCTGTGAGCTATAGGAGTCTCCGCAACCTGAGGAAAAGTTCTGTATTTTATTCTGGAAGAGCAAAGGCTTTTTTTATTATTTTTCTGGCATATCTGCAGGTTTTGGAGAAAAAGACAAGTGATGTCGTGCTTCTCTGAATAACAGTTGATATAAATCAACAACAGGTTCCAGTGCTTTAAGATGTGAATTTATGCTGTTAAGCCAAGACTTGACTCCTAAAAGAACTTGGCTTCTAAATTTCTGGTACCTAAATTGAAAAATAATTTCAAAAATGGGGGCAACAAAGCAGACAGCAACCTTGGATGTTTGTAGTACGTGTTCGCTGTTATTATCAGGAGTGAAGATGAGCTTCAGCAGCAAATGTTGATAAAGTAGAAAGTTGTTTACACTTACACAACTACTTCTGTTTTGCGATTTCAGATGGTTTTTGATATGCTGGTACTTCAAAAGCACAATACAGAAATGACAACGGCAGCAGGTGAAGCATTCTACACATTAGTGTGCTTGCATCAGGTATGGCATTCAGACACACCCTGAAAAGAAGTCATTTGTTAAAGGAGAGTGGTTATTTCTTGTGCACCTGACAAATCATGGAATCATTTGGGTTGAAACAGGGCATCCTCAGGAGGTCTGCCTGTTTCAGCTGCAGGTCTTTGCATTTTTCCTTGCTGAGTTTCATGACTCTCCAGTCAGCTCATTACTCCAACTTGGGTAAGCGTATCTAAATGTCAGTCCTGCCCTTGAATGCACTGGCTGCACTCCTCAGTTTGGTTTCATCCCCAGACTTGAGAACAATCTATTTCCCCCTCTTCCTCCAGGTCACTGACTAAAATATTTAACAGAATAAGATCCAGATGAGAGCTCTCAGTGCCATTTGGAACCAGCTTCCAGGAGGAACATGAGCCATTAGCCTCAATCCTTTATAGGCTGATGGTACAGGTGTGTTTTTACACATGTAGTAGTTCTCGCATTTAGACAATAAAATCCAAGCTTGGTTGCAATGGTGCAGTACATACCTGCTTACCTTAGGCATCCAGTGCAGTCACCTTAGCCATAGATGTAAGTCATTCTGTCAAAGAGGACAGGTTGGTAAAGCATGATTTACCCTGGCTAAATCCACACTAGCTGTACTCAGAATCACAGAATATGCTGAGTTGGAAGGGACGCATGAGGATCATGGAGTCTAACTCCTGGCCCTGCACAGGACCATCCTCAAGGGTCACACCATGTGCTTGAGAGCACTGTTCAAACACTTCTTGAACTCTCTCAGGCTGGTGCTGTTACCACTTCCCTGGGGAGCCTGTTCCAGTGCCCAACCACCCTCTGAGTGAAGAACCTTTTCCTAATACTCTAATATGTGGGAAGTCAACTTCCCATGGCACAACTTCAGGCCATTCCCTTGGGTCCTTTGACTTTTACCTGCCTAGAAATAATTTCCAGGAGTACTTGCTTCATGATTTTCTTAGTCATTCAAAGATGATAGACAGCAGCCAGTAATGAATGACAGCTTTCTGAACCCTTGGATAGATTCTGTCAGTTCTTATGAGCTTGCATGCATCAGCACTTCTCAAGAGATCCCTGGGTTGATCCTCTTTACTATGCATAGTTCGTCTCCTCCTTGAACCACGTCTCTAGTCACAAAGGTCTGGAAAAACTTGTCAGTGAAGACCAAGGCAAAAGAAAACATGATTATTTTAGCCTTACCTCTTGTCTACTATCATTATATCACCTATTCCATTCAGCAGTAGAACCCATATTTTCCCTGTTCTTTTACTCTTAAAGTACTGATAAAAGCTGCTTTTGTTGTCTTTCATGACCTTTGCTAAATTCAGCTTTAGCTGAACTTCATTTTTCTGTCGTTGTTCTTGTCCAGATTGTTTCTGCTTTCCTCTTTACTAGCTGTCCCTGTTTCTATTTCCTGCATGTGTTGCCCTTGTGCTGAAGTTTAGTTATTAAGTCCCTGCTTAGCTCAATCAGTGTCCTTATTGTTTTCCTCTGTATCTGGACAAACCATTCTTGTTCTTGGAAGAGGTTGTCCTTAAAGACCCGTAAGCTCTCTGGAGCTCTTTTTGTCTCCTGAGCTCACTCCCACAGGATCCCAGCTACCAGTCTTGAAGAAAGTGACATCTGCTCTCATGATGTCCAGGTTCTCTTATTCCCAGGCTGCCCTCTTTCCTTACTTTCCTGGGAATCCTTAACTCCACTATTTATGAAGACTGAAAGGCTGGCAGTAATTACCACATCCCTGACCAGCTCTTACTAGCTGTGAATAGCAGATGCAAAGTCACACCCCTGGGTAGCCCATCTGGTGTGTGAGCAAATGTCAGGGAGATAATCTCTTCTAAGTCTGATCTGGAAACTTCCTCAAGTTGCTTTAAGATGACTAAAAGCCCTGTTCTGGGGATTTGTAATGAGATCTCACCCCAAAAAGATGATGTCATCTTTACTGCTTCTCCTCTAACCATGATCTGTAAGCACTCAACCAGATTGCTGCCCAGTCTGTAGAAAACCATCTTTAATTTGAGCTGCCTTTTCACAGAAGTGTCAATCTTCTGCCCTAAAGAGCTCTAACAAGCTTCCCCCTGTCCCTTGGAACACTCCAGTCATGCCACCTGTCCCACCATATCTCAGTGCCTGCAGTTATGCTGCAACTCTGAACCTGCACGTGGAGCTCTAGCTCATTGTTTCCAAAGTTGAACATACTTCTACACAGGCATTTCAGGTTGGCCTCCTTTCAGCCTGTTTCATCCTTTCTGAGGAGCACTTTTAAATCCACTTAAATCACACTTCTCTGTGTTTTTAATACTCTTGGTCTCTGTCTCTTTACTTACCTACAAGTTGTTACCACCATCCCTCTACATGCCCTTTAAAGCCCTTCCTGCTGGGCTGGCAAGCCTTTGGCAAAGACGATGCTAAGCCACTTTGTCCTATGGATCCTCTCTTTTGTTAGCCTCCCTTCTCCCTCAAAGAGAGACTCATGAACATGTAAGAGAAAAAGACCTTGTGATACCACCCACAAGTGGCACATTCTTTTCGTGCCTCACCCAACCCCTCGTGAGCAAAGTACAGGGAACTGCCATTCTGACTCCTGTGTCCTTCACCTGTGCTCCCAGAGCTCAGTCCCTGTGGACTTGCTTCAGCGCAAGGTGTGTGCCCCTTGGCAGTGTCCTTCTAGTCATGTTTGACACGTTTCTTTGTCTTTCATTTCTGTCTAAGTAAGCATGGGAGTAAGTAGGAAACTCTTAGAAAGGAATCTAAGCTCTCTGTCCCAGGGAAGGAACCCTAGAAAATGGAGAACCTGTGGGGGGAGATGATTGGTATGGAACATGGGACAGGCTTCAAGAAAAAATAGTCCAGTTTGCAGGAATAAGCCTATGCTAAGGAGGAGCCAGAAGGCCCTTTGCCTTAAAATTGTCATCTTACTCTGCACTGCAAAGCATTGTACCTGCTTTGAAGACTTCTTTAGCCTTAATAAAATACCCAGCCTGGATGAAGGATTTTATCTGATTTAGAGGTAAGTGAAAGGGTTTGAGGACAGGTGAAGAGGTACTGATGGTTTTCTGTCACAGCCTCTATTCTGGATCTTGTCCTGATGAGAGAAGTTGAATATATTGTATGTCTTTTTTTTTTTTTTTCCCATGTTTAACAGGCTGAATATTCAGAGTTAGTTGAAACGTTGCTATCAACTCAACAAGATCCAGTAATTTACCAGCGGTTAGCAGATGCCTTCAACAAGCTTACTGCAAGCAGCACTCCTCCTACACTGGACCGTAAGCAGAAGATGGCCTTCTTAAAGAGTTTAGAAGAATTTATGGCAAATGTTGGTGGACTTCTCTGTGTAAAATAAACAACAAAACTCTATGCCTAATTTAGACCCTTTCTGCAAAATGCACTGAGAAATGCTGAATGCTGACTAAATCTTGTACCTGTCTCTGGGTTCTTTGCAGCCATCTCAGATTCTAGAGAGCCTGGAAGTTTGAACATAACACCATGGAATAGGAGAGGTCAACTTTAAATCAGCTTCTGCTATTATGTGTTAGCTGCAATCTGTCATACTTGGGTGTGGAAGAGAATGAACAGAAAACATGAATAGATTTTTTTTTCCATGTATGTACAAACAGATATGGGCACAATGAAATAAGTGCAGTGCCTTTCCCCTTGCACTGGTTTAAAATATGAGTGGTCATAAACACACAGATTTCTTTTCTACCCAAAATCATGTTAGAGTGTGATGCAGATCCATATAAAGCTCGAAACAGTTTAGCTGATTTTAAGCTTTATGTTTCCTCTCTTAAAGTTTGAGTTTGTGTTCCAATGGGAAAGAAAAACCAAATGGTATTTTAACTTAGTTCTGTTTTTCTACATCAACCTGACATTGCAGGTTTAATGCAATGCAGGTTTTTACATTAAGTTCTGCTGCCTAAAGTTCAGAGAAAAAAAAAAAGGTGTATATTTTTGTTCCCCTAAAATGAACTTTAGGAACTGTAGCCATTTCATTGCCTTAATTTAAAAGGAAAAAAAAAAGCTCATATACTTTAGGTAAGAAATTTAAGGCAAGATTTGACTCTTGAGAGTTGGTTTAGGATGTTGGCACTGAGCTGCTGTGTACCTGTTGCAGCCCTTCATGTTGATGTGTTGTTTTGGAATGAGTGTCGAATGCAAGATTCATGTGTAGTTTTACTTTCAGTATCTGCTTTGATTCTCACCTGGGTTGCATGCAATGGCAATGTATTTCTTCACTGAACTGTTTGCTTAAGCAATAACAACCCAAAAGGTGTGAATTATTGGCAAACTTTGTAAAGTTGAGGAATTAGCTAAAACAATTATGCTAGCACAGGGGCATCACACCCTTTTACTCAAGCATGTCTGTTTGACTCCAGCGGGGAAGGGTAATTGGGAAGTTTGTCCTGTAGATTTTTGTTTTTGCTGAATCCAGTCCCACTTCTGCAGAGCTCTCCCAGCTGCTCTGTTCTTGCTTGGTTTTTTATATCAGCACTTTAGTTTTTATCATAGCAGAATATAGTGCCCAGAGTATATAGAACCAACAAGGGAGAGCAGCACATGAATATGAAAGCAAGGCCTGCTTTGTCTTCTTTCACAAGCTGGAGGAAACTGAAGCAAACACAAATGCTGCATGTCAAGTAAAATTATTTTTGTGGAAATACACAAAAAAGGCAGAAGTGGGCCCTTCTGTTTAAGGTTTCTGCTAGGTAATGCTGTTAAATATTTCCCATGTGTTTTGACAATTTATATAACAAGTCTGGTATAGACCTTTATATGGCTATTTATAGCTTTGTGTTTGCAATTCTGTGCCATTCTTCAGTTGTTCATCTCAAAATTAGTCATAATAGCCAGAATCTCACAACAGACACAAATCACTCTGTGCTGTAAGTGATCTAAGGCTTTTTTTTTTTTTTAGAGTTAAATCCTTAAGTGTCTCAAGCATGGATCCACAAGGCCAAATATGCCACCTCTTTATTATACTTTTCTCTTTTAATTGATGTGAAAACTGGGCAAGGGCATATTTACACATTACAAAGTGCCCATAAAACTTCTTAATGTACCTTCCCAGATAGTATTTTATTTCTAAGTTAACTTGCATAGTATTTTATAACAGGCTCTCAATTTTTTTCTTGAAACTCTAGTGCTTTTCTTTAAAGGATTTCTTGACTGTGCACCTGCACAAAATACAATGATCCTGGCAGAACATTCTGTTTCAAACTGTTGTGATGGCTGAGTTCTTATTTTTAAATTGGGGTTTACTGTTTTTGAAACTGCTTCTGGGGTTTTTGTGAGTTTGTACATTGGATGGGGCCGAAGTTCTGAAACCTCATTTTTTTTCAGATGAAGGGCATTGAAGCCTGGGAACATCAGCATCAGTAGGAGCTGCTGGTTTGTTATGGTGTGCTTGATGTCAGGTGTCTAGACTGAAGTCTTCAAAGAGATCAAAGCAAATATTCCATGTTTTGAGTCTGACTGAGTAACTGATACACTCAGGCATCCTTTCTTTTATAACTAGCTCTGTCAAGATTGTTTTATTAATCCTAAAGCTGGTTCACTATTTAAAAATATTTATTAACTTTAAAGTTTTGAAATCCTCTTGCATGTTGTGATGAACGGGAGCACAAATTGAGTTTGTATTCTGGGCAAAGTATTGTGCATACCCATTATTTTTCTTGTCAGGCCCGTTGTGCTGTAACAAGCAGAGACACACAGCATTTTTGAGTATCAAGACTTTAGGTGAAGTATGAACACCCATTTTCAAAGACTACTTTTAAAGATAGTTTAAAAATTTCCTTTGCCCTTCATTTAAAAATAATATTATATGTTAAAGGAAAACTTTCCTAGTAAGGGTTTGGGTTTTTTTGTAATTTCCTGCTTGATGTTACACTTTACTGTTTAATTTTCCTTTCATTTTCATATATTCAACAGGGATCTTTCCATGCCATTTTATGGGGTTTTTTTAAAGCAATGTTAAGATGTCTCTGCTTAGTGACATTCATGAAATGGTTGCAAAGACTTCTGGAAATAAGTCCTGTTCATTCATACTGCTGCTGGCTTGGTGACTGCTTCTACCTGAGCTATTTGACTTCAGTATCCCCATGAAAAAAAATAGAAAAAAAGGATCTTCTGTGATCATTTACACATCCATTTTCTGTAAATTGAGATTTGAAAGCACACTGAGGTCCACAGGAAAGACTCATACTGTTTGTAGTGAACACTGGGAGCTGACTCCACATTAGTGTTCCGAAAGTTTTATAGCACTGTTGCATTGATTTTCCATTCATGGTGGAAAGTGAATAAGGGTTCTAAAAATGCACCTGGTTTTTGAAGGAAGAAAAAGGCAATTCAAACCAAGTTATAAATGCTGCATGATATAATTGTAACAAATAATTTGTCTAGGCTTTTCTTGCTGAAACAGATTATTGGACCAGTGTTTTCATTCTGAGACTAGCTTCTTTTCCATTTTGCCAGCTCCTTCCCCATTGTAATAGTTAGTTCTAATGCTGGCATAATAATTTTGTTCAGCCTATGGTTTTCAATGCTGACAAGCATGACCATTGAGTTCAGTCATAAAATTCAAAACCTTTTTGAAAGCACAGATACATAGGGACAGGGAGAAGCAGACTGCATGAAACTTCCACTTTCATGTGCATTTATGCCTTAATTAGCTTCACTGAATTACCACCAGAATCTGCTACTTTTTGCCCAGAGGTTTGTGTTTCACTATTTAATGCTAAAGGGCTCACCTTTTTTCTCAGGAATGAGAAACTTGTTTTCTCAGCATGTCCAAATCCTACTAGTTGAAAGAGAGGGGTTTGAATGGGAGTCATCGCTTTCATAGTGAGTAGAACTAACTAAAGCCCCAGTGTTTACCTGGGCAAATCCCTTTATATCTAAGCCATGTAGTTCTAGAAAATAAGCTTGCTCAGAGCAGTCAGTTGCCCATTTAAAATCTAGTTCTTTAAAAGGGAAAGCAAATTCTAATTTGTGATCTGTAAAATGATAAAAAATAAAAACTTGCAGCATTTTGCTTGTAAAACACTTCAAGTAATTTCAAGTTTGGTTAAGTAATTACACAAGAAGAGGTGGGGTTTTTTTTAGGACGTAGCTTGATGAATTATAAGCGCAGGAGTAGGAGCCGGGCTCCTCTAATTTTGTAATGTTTTTCCCACAGGCTCTTCTGTGGCCATTGGCAAGTCACTAGAACTGTGTTGTTGTTAAAATAGCATTAACACTTACCTACCTCACAGGGATGTTGTGAGGATTAGCATATGCCTATAAAATGCATTGAGGATCTGCGATGCTATATAAATATTATGTACTTTAATTTTAGTTTTGTGAGGTATAAGATTTACTGTAATGAAAACTGATGATTTTCATAATTGTAAAGCCCAGTAGAGGCAGCAGTGGTGCAGTCTTCCCAGGACTGATCTACTGCAGTACAGTAATGCTTGCTGTAAATTGTCATTATTTCAATTACAGCCAATTGAAATTGCATCTTCTTCATAAATAAGGTGAGATTCCCCACCAGTGTGCCTCAGTTCTGATCTACAAAGGGAGAGGACAGTTATTGGTTATTCAGGCTTTGGTGCCTCTGCTTGTGGCAAGTGCTACTTGTGGTGGTAGGGTTTTTTGTTTGGTTTACTTTTGGTTTTTTTACATTTTTCTGCAAGTAACAAACACCACTCATTTCTCCCATGTCTGTTCCAGTCACTAAGTATAACCAAAGCCTAATAATGACAATTAAAATGTAAAGAGCCAATCCTGCTCACCTGCGCCCTGTAAATTTGCATTTGAGTAGGTTGTGCTCTGTTTTCAGTAAATTAGATTAATGTTTTCTAGCACTGATCATGAAGCAAATAATGAAGTGTGTTTTGCTGTATAGCCTCAAACTCTCAGCTGTCTTATAAAACTCTTTTTTCAATATAAGATTACTTGGGGCCCTGGAAACTGAGAAGTAAGATACCTCTGGCATTCCCTTCTCTTCAGTGAGTTAAAACGGATTCTGCGTTTTCATTTCTTCCATTCCCTACCCTGCTTTTTCTGTCCTTTTAAGCTGTTCTTAAGCAGAATTGGAACCCCTTTCCAACCTCAAGAGGAAGATACTACTACCCATGTAATTTTCCAATCTGTTACAGCTTGATACTTGAAATTGATAAAAACCTCTCCAACAGCATTCGCCACATATTTCAGTCTCCAATAAAACCATTCTGGAGTTTTTAATTAGGGAAAAAAAATCAAACAACTGTATTATTTGTTCTCTTTGTGCAAAATAAGAAACCTCCATAAAGTGAACATGCAGTTTTAAGGCAATAAATGCAAGTACTGCTGTTGGTCAAATGTGTAAATATTTTAAATGTGTCATTCAATACTGTGTTGAGTTTATATATTAAAAACACAGGGATTGAAGTGCTAGTTGATTTCAAGTATTGTTTTATCTGTACAGTTGAAGATATGAAGATGCATAAAAGTATTTCACAGTTTATTGCAATAAGACTTGGGAAATGGCTGTGTAATCAAGCCTTATCATGACTGAATTTTCAATTTTGAAATGATCACTTTGTGTATTTTTAAGGTCCATAAGCAGGAAGAGGATAAAATTGTTTTCCACTAAAGACTTTTTTTATTTTGTTTGTCCATGTGTGATTTGTGTGTATTCTTGTTTAATATTTTTCTAAAATCTCACCTGTGTTGAATCCCTGAAAAAGCATTTGTTATACTTCCTTGCAGTGGAAACATAAATAGCAACATTATGAAACCTTAGGCTACACCTTTTGCTCTTTGGCTAGAGTGAATGCTCAGTAATTAGCTTAAAAGTTGGTGGAGTAACTTTAGTTTACATCAGGACTTGAGGCATGAGTTTGTCCATCAACAGAAAGGAGTGTGATTAGGGGTGCAATAGCAGTATCTCACACTGGACTGCAATTACCAGAAATTACTGTGAATATATATTCAGATTAATCTTTTCTCCCATCTCCCAAAGGAAGTTTTAACAGTGACTTTTCAGGTCACTATTATTGGTGGCATTTGTCTACTCAAAAGGAATACTGATTTCTGGGTCTTTAATTTGTGTGTGTGTGTGTATATTTAATCTAAACAGTTTTTATGATGGTATCTGGCACAGAAACGTTCTCCAAGCTCATAATCTGTTCCTATGTAAGGAACATCTAACAGCATGTTACTTCATGAATATCAGTGAAGTTCAGTTACAGGCAGCAGTTCCTAATGTGTTATATAATACAATTACATTTAGATAAACTACAGCTATTTTCAATTGTTCCATGTTCCTTACTTCCATGCACCCACATCATGTAGAAAAGGAAAAAAAAGCTTCACAAATCCTGAAAGTAAAACTACGCAACAATTATGGTGGTGACAGCTTGCTATATATTTTGGCTGTATGTATCACTAGAATTTTACTGGTTTCAAAAGTAAGATTATGCAGTTATATATTTATATTAGCATGGTTTAGTTCAGTGAATATTTTGGGGAAGGACAGAAACATTTAAGGTAATTTTGAAAAAATTCCTGAAAGCAATTGGTAAGACTAACAGCAGCGTATCCAAGAGCCTTTCATGTAGAAAATGGAACTATTCTGCTTTACCTTAAATATGAGTTCTGGAATAAACTTGAACTATTTGGGTACAAAACCTTTATTCACACTTGTTTGTCTAAGTATACACAAACCCCATCAATTTTGCCTTTTTGAAACTTTCATTGGCTTCAGTTGTGAGTGGCAGAGTTGATGATGCATTTTTTCCTTCAGTGATTTGCCATGTCTTACAAGCAGAAAAGTAGGAAAGTGCAACCCTCCAAGTGGAATTTGTCTGGACAGCCAACCAAGGAGCAGGTTGTACATGAACTGGAAAAGGGGAGGAGGAGAAGAAAGTGATGACTTTGCAAGCATATCCAGAAAAAGAAAAATAGATCAATCTACAAGATAAAATAAAAACGTTATTCCATAATGTTTAACTCATGACATCTAGAAAGGGATTAGTAAAAGCCTGCCATTTTATCAACAAGTTTGTTGGGGGAAGGAGAGAGTACTGTTTTGGAATTCTGAAATGAAATGTGATACTATCAGTGTAAGTTTAAAGACTTTTTTTATTTTGTCCTCTTTATATTGGAAAACATTCCAGACAAATCTATATATCCAAGGAGAACAAAGAAGCTACCCACTGTGATGGATACATAATTCATTACTAGTTTTTCTGCTGTCTATATTTGAATCTTGTGGAACAGCTGTTTTTACTTTAACATCTATTAGATGGTATCAGATTTGATTTTCCTGACCCGCTGTTGCCTTTGCAAGTTAGAGTAAAGCAAAGCTGTGGGTGTGATGTACTTCCCTTTTTCTTCCTCTCTCTGTCTGGCCTACTGTTAATGGTTGTAAAGACAAAAATGTTTGATTTGCTTTAACTTACTGTTTTGGATGCTGCAGCTTAGGTTTGTGGCATATTCAAACTGCTTCCCGTCTCTGTGTTTGGTGTTCCCTGAATGAAAGTCATCGCTGGACTCCCAACACAAGTATTGATTTGAAAGCCTCACTGGTAACTTGGTTTAATAAGCTGTCAGGACATTTGCTTTAGTTTTAGAACTGCACCAATACTACCAATGGTCTTTTTTTCATGGAAATTATTGTTGTAACTCACAAAAAAAAACCCCAAAGCCAAAAGCCCACCACCACACTGTGGAATCTCTAGGAAAATCACTGATGTCCTCACACAAGATCAACACTACTTTGGGGAAGGCTTATATTCTTCTGCCACTTTAAGGAAAGACTGTTCTTCTGAAGTACTTTTTGCCTGCTTTTAGGCTGTTATGCACTTTCATGATTTCTTAACAAACTACTGTTAAAATGTACTGTAACATGGATTTTGATAAGCGCACATGTATTTAAACAATTCACTCAGCCTCAGGAAAGCTGGAAAAATTGGATACCTGTTTTGTATCTTGGTTAAAATGTTTGTTACCTGCATCCCTTAAGATGGCCAGATAATGTCTAGATCCTGCGAGTGTAACTATTTAAGATACCCGTATAGTCTGTAAAAGGAGGACAGTGTAATTTTGCTTTAGGGACACAGAAAACAGTGTCCTTCTCTTACTTTTCTTAGAGGTATAAATATAGTCTGGATTGGAGTTTCAAAAGCAGGAAGCAGTAATAAACACCATTTACAGTTCAGGAAAAGAAATGTTTTCTTTCGTAACACTCACTATCTGATTTCTATTTTCTTCCTTCTCCTTAAAGAGCGTGTGTGAAATAAGTGCAGAGGTATGTGTAGGAAAAACTGTAAAATCTGCTGCTGTATATGTTTGCTACTTGACTGCATTTTCTGTTCCACTTTAATTTTACTGGTTTTGCTAAATATATTTTATATATTTTCCTTCCTGCTTCTTGTGATAACAGAGTAATTACATCTTTTGGGGGAAAAAACAAAAACAACCATGGCAAGGCTTTGGGGCCAGAAAAAGCTATGAAGGTTGGATGTTACCATGTATCTTGGGACATTTTTTGAGAAAACTCGGTAAGTCAGAAGCCATGGTAAAATCTATGGGGATGTGAAAATACCAGAAGTATAGATACTGGTAATTCTGTTGAAGGGTTGGGCGGGTTGGTTTGGTTTTTTTTTCAAATATGTCTAAAGTCTGTTTAAAATGTCAATACCACTAGGTGTTATTAAGTGACTTGTGGTCACTTATGTAGAGCATTTTTCTATCTGAAAGCTGTAGCCCTCTGTGGATCCTGATTCACTTGCAAGGGATGCGTAAAACCCGGCAAAATGGAAAGAAGTTGCGGGGACCCTGTATCACTGTCATGTTTCTCAGATTTCTATCTCCATAAAGAGCTGGGACTCCATGAACTACTGAAAGACAAAAGCTTACCACTGTACTTGAATTCATGGAGTGACTGCAAGCTTTTCAGAGGCTGACTGACAGTCTGTTCTCACATTGTGCCACAAGGTCTTGGGAAGCTGTGGTGCATCTGGCCCACACCGTTACCCTACAGGGCTCCAACACACATTTGATTCTCCATCTGTAGGGGGGAAGAGCTTGGGAGTGAAAGTAAAATTGCAGCCAGCTTTGCTTACAAAGAGGAGATGTTGCAGGTTGTTTTGCAAGTAGACGATTTCCACTTTGCTATTTTCCATCACTAGAAGTAGGATTATGTTGTCATTAACTAGAAATAATCCTTGTATGGTTGTAAAGCATTGCGTGCTTCGCTGCCTTCCAAATCAATGTGCAGTTGGCTTGCCAGCCCTAAACACATCAAAGTTTGTTTTGTTGGAGGTTTTTTTGGAAAAAAAGTTATTAGAAGTTTTTTAGACTTCATGGCCACAGGAAAGATTGTACAATTAGAATTTAATAATCTATTTTTGTATTAATTAAAGCTGATTATACTTTTTCATATGGCTATGGCTTATGCTACAGTGAGAACAAAACTAGAATTTCATTAGTAGAGAAAAAATACAAGAGTAAAAATAAAAACTCCATCCCCAAAACAGAAGAACCTCGTGAGTAACAAGTTGCTATTGCTTTCCAAGGTAGAACTGTGTCTTTAAACAACTGTTTCTGATCTAGCAAATGCATTACTGAAGAGGCAGTGATAAATGTCATCAGGTTTGTCTCAAGGACACCAGTATCAGGGCTGTGTGACAGGGGTCTGTCAGCGAAGGAACAAGGGAGGTAACTGGAAATACCTGTCAGCAGAATATACTAGGGAACAATAAAACCCAATTATTAATAAGAAATTCCTTTAAGGGTGCACTTTACAGGTATTCCTGTGCTTGTGATTCATTTGTCCTCACATCCAAAAAAATTGCAGCAAGAGATAACCTGGGTTTTTTTTTTTTTCCTGTGTACAGGGTCACTTGAGTTCCTTTGGAGCTCTGCTTCTAGAACTGTCTTGTAACAGGATTCAAGCAAGGCCTTGAGCTGTGTTTGCTGCCAAGTAGTATCTGATATCATAACCTAAATAATGTCACCCTGCCCACCCCCAAGCCCCCACATAGCCATGTGTCCTTATGTGATCTATCTAACCTTTCTGGTGAGGAGGAATTGCTTGCCAAGGGGCAGTCTGCTGCTCTGGGAAATCTGGACTGACAGTGTGTGTCATCCCTGGCTCATTTCTACTTCCTTTATCAGCCCTGTGCAATATGTTTTTCATGTAAAATACCTCATAAACTTGCATGAAATAGGAAAATTCAGAAGTGTCACTTCACTGTAGTACCTAAACCACATTTCTTGCTTCACTCAGTAATGCTATGCAGGTATCAATATCAAGACAATTGTCACTTTGCACTAGGCAGGGAAAAGGGGTCGGTTTGTTAGTTTTAAATTGCAGCAGTGGTGGTAGCATGAATAGATATGGCTGCCCTCCATATGTGACAGTCTTCCATGCTGGGATGAAGACTTTTTGGCAAGAACTTTCAAAGACAAAGTGGTTAATGCACTGAATGCCAGATCCAGACTGCAAAGTAGTCTTTTAAACCAAATGAAAATGTCCACAGTTCTCTACTGTCATGAAAAGCCTTGTTTCCACATGAGGGAGGTTCAAAACATGGAGATCTGAAGAAAAATTGTCCTATCCCCATATCCTGTGGTGGCAAGAAAATTCGATTCTCTGCTGCTTATGTAAGCTGTGCTACAAAAATATTTTATCATTAGTTCAGTATTTCTGTCTTCCAAAGCAATAGTTCTGTTCTGTTCATTAATGCCCAGGGCTGAGCCTGTGACTTTCTGTTCAGCCACAGTGAAATGGTGCGGCAAATGTAGGTAAAACAGCAATTTCTTACTCAGCTCACTGTTTATACAACTTCTTGCTCTGGAGAACAGGAGAGTCTGCTCTTGGGTTAAGTAATCTGATGGGTAACCTCCTATGAGTTAGTTTATAGGAGAGTCATTGATGATAGAAAGACAGCACTATGCACATGATTTTTACAAACACCAGACTATAAAAAAGGTATGAGAAAAATGGGTGAGCTTTTTGTCTTGGGGCAGTGAGATCCTGAGAGGTGCCAGACAAGCATGTTGTGCCTACACATGAGAAACAGGGAATTGGGAAGTTTTTATGACTAAAGGGAAAGATATACTGAATTAAATTCTTCCCCTCTGCTTTATGAGACCCCACCTGGAATACTGCTTCCAGCCTTGGGGTCCCCAGCACAAGGACATTGCCCCCTCGGAGCAAGTCTAGGCAGGACAACAGGATGATTAGAGGTAGGGAATACCTCTCACATGAGGGAAAGTTAAGAGATTTGGGGCTGTTCAGCCTGGAAAAGAGAAGAATTTGAGGTAACCTAATTGTGGTCTTCCAGTTCCTGAAGGGAGCCTACAAAAACGCTGGAGAGAAACTACATGGGTATAAAGTTGACAGGAGAAGGGGCAATGGCTTCAAACTGAAAGCAAGTGGGTTTAGATGAGATATGAGAAAGAAATTATTTACTATGACTGTGGATCATCCCTGGGAGTGTTCAAAGCCAGGCTCGATGGGGCTTGAAGCACCCTGGGATAGCGGAAGGTGTTCCTGCCCACGGCAGTGGGGTTGAAACTAGATGGTCTTTAAGGTTCTTTCCAACCCGAACCATCCTATGGTTTTACGAAGTTAAACAAGGAAGGTATTTTAAAAGTTGCTATCTTTTGAGATCACGGAGCTTATTCCCTTCTGCTGATGCTTAACGGAAAGCCTGGACAGGAGAGCCCGACGTAGAAAAACACTCTGGGGCGCTGGGCTGTGGTGCAAGGCAGAAGCTCGTGGCTTTAGAACACTTAACATCTAACTCGAGGGATGCCTGTGCTCTCCAAGTCCGACAGGCCGGGTGCCCGCGGCTGGCGGCCATCCCGGCACCCACGGCATTCCCCGCGCGCTGGCGGGCGGGGCCGGAGAGGGCGGGGCCCGCGGGGGNGACCCCTCACCGCCCGACCCCGCTGCGCCCCGCGGGCAATGGCGGCCGAGGCGCGCACGGGCTGGCCGGGGTCACGCCGTGCTCCGCCGGGGGTTCCGTGGGGCTGCGGGGTGCCCTGGAAGCGATGCACGCGGGAGGGAGGGAGTAGCAGGAAAGGGCCTTCCCCGGGGCCCGTCCGTGTCCCGTCAGCCACGTGTAGGCGGGACCCGCGGTCCCCAGCTCTGCCTGCGCGCCCGCCGTGCTTACTGAAAAGGATGGGAATGGAGCAGGGACAGATCATTATTTTCCTTTTGCTCGAGGTAGCCACCAGGCCTCCCGACCTGACTTTGCTAATCCAGTGCTGTTTCTGCGTCTTTGGCAATCAATCTTCTGAGAGCTTCTCTGGTATGAACTTTCTGTGTCACTTCGACGCACTGTGAAATTCCTGCTTTTGAGGTATCGAGGCAGAAGTCCAGACATTTAGTACCTTTCAGTTCATCAGATCAGAGCTTCTCTACCTCCAGGCAGGTGGTTGCAGCCCCTTCCAGGTGGTTTTCATTAGGGTGCCACACCACTGGCCAACTTTTCTCGGTGTGTGCTATAAACACCATGGATGATGAGCTGCTTGCCTTAAAAACTGACTTGGGCAGCTTGGAAAAAGCGCAGACAACTAGATTTAACTCAATTTTGTGTTCTCTGTCTTTTGATCGAGGTTACTCTTAAAGTAAGATCTTTTCTGAAGTTGCACATGTGCTTTTTATATTCTTAGGAAAAGAACTAAAGGGCTGACACTGTCCCCGTCTTCCTCCTTCCCAGCGATGAACAGCATGGCTTTCCAGTTGTATTTGTATTCCATGGCCTTTTAGCAGTCTTTCCTACTGTTTTCTTATCACCTGTTCTCCACGTGGTCATAACTACAGGTGAAATAAATGTACTGGGAACCAAAGACTGGTAATTTTTCCATAGTGTTTCTTCTAACTTTGAGTATTTTTTCCTCTGTCTTAGAATTTGGCTATATAAAAATAAACTTTTCATATGTGACCACCAGAAACTATTGTTAAATACATACAACGTTCTTGTGTGGACAAGGCCTTGGAGTCTCCTGTGCTGCTCTTATCTTAGGTTTTTTTTTTATTTTCTTTGGAGAGCATTCACTCTGTAGTGATGGCATTTGCCTGAACAGTGCATTCATTAGCTAATAAGAGAGAGATGGAGCTGTGGGGAAGGAGCAAAGAACTCTGCAGGGACCTCCACCCCCTTCATCCTACCTGCTGCACTGCAGGCTGCATGGTGCCATTCATCACTTCGTTTTCCCTGTTTTATGGGTAGATCTGGCCCTACAGGGACCAGTAGCATTCAAAGTTGCCAATTTAACCCATGAGCACAGCCCTGCCTGTTCCTGTTCCACACTGTCTGAGGGAGCTTACCTCCTTTTCTGGTGTTTTCCTTTAGGTGAACTTTGACTTCACCATGAGTCTTACTGTTCTAAACCTTACGTAGTGTTCTTGAGCTGTTCTTGGAGATCTGATTTCCCCCTGTGTGGCTTTCAGGGGGCGTCTCTGAGGACAGAGCATGGTCTGCGTGTGGAGGGACCCAGGGCCTGGGGCAAGCAGGGGTTGGTCAACTGGAGCCTCAGGGGCCTTGGGAATTAAGAGTGTAAAGATTCCCTGAGTGCCAGAGGCACTGTGGGTTTCTGTGCTTCTTCCCATCCTCCTGCAGTTTTCTGGGTTGCTTCTGGACTTGAGAGCAGTGAACTTTCTGGAAGGGATAATGAAGGGATTTCAAACAGTAGAACTGTCTCCCCTGAAGGAATTTACAAGTCTTGTACACATAAACTCACTTTAAGAGTTTTCTGATGTAGTTCTTAAGCACGAGAATGTCTTCATGCTAATAACCTGAGTCAGTATATGCATTCAGAAAAATATATTGAGTTTTGGAGGCATTTGTAATAGATGTATGTAATATTTCTGCCATATGTTCTGAGTTACCTCTCCTTGCAAAACCTCACAGTTAGTTACTTCTTGATTCCTAAGGCTTTAAGTTACAAACCAAAAGGAATGCTATAAAAAAATCAACAAAAATTACTAATAGATAAAAGATGTCTATGGCAGTATGCCTTTTTATCTTCTGAAACAATGGCAAATTCTTCATCAGCAACTTTATCTGTGAGGGTTTCATTTCATGGGCATGGATTTGGTCCTTGCAAATGCCAGTATGGGCTCACTGAACAGAAAATCAAAAAATTTCAACTTTTGACTTAAAAACTGAAACTTTGCACCTGTTTCAGTTTCTTAGTGTCAAAGCATAGATGTGTTCTTGCTTAGGGGGTAATAGCAAACCTGATTCCTGTATNCGTTAAATAATATGTAATTTAATAATATAAATATTCTTAAAGCATTTGTGTTTTGTTCAACAAAAAAATAGGGGGAAAGTAATGATTTTGGTTTTACTAGGTGGCTTGACTCCGGAATTCTTTGGCATGAGGCTCATGCCACAGGTGGGTCTTTGGGCTGTGAACAGTTCCCTGTTTGGCCAGCCTGGCCTGAGAAGCCAGCAAGTTGATAAATGATACTCTGGAAAAGCCAGGTTTTGCAGATCGGAGCTTTCCGTAGGTGTGTACTGAGTCAGAGGAATGGCAGAGTTATCTCACAGTGCTAGGATAAGGTACCATTTTTCCAGCCAGCAGGAAGAAGCTGTTTTAGCAAACTTCATCTTGAAATCCATCTCTGCTGGAGTAGAAGGAAGGGTGGAAGGGGAGCAGACTCCCAGTTCTGGAGCTCTCCTTGTAATGCAGGGAATGAGGAGAAGAAAAATCATGAGCAGCTCCACTGGAAATGACTCTAAACGTTCACTCATGTTCGGTGGCCAGCGGTCCTTGGGGAGTTCTGCATGATGCAGGCGTGTCTCTGTCTCCAGGCTCTGTTAAAGACATTGCTCGTATGCTGGTTCTTCGGCCAGGTGCAGGGAGAATGGGTTTCGTGAGAGAAGGATCTTTCTCAGTTTTCTCCAGCACTTTTCACGTGCTGAGTCCTTTCCAGCGCCGCCGTTCCAGGAGGTGGCACCGTTCCCTAGGAGAGGCTGCTGCGCTGCCTGGGGTCAAAGGGCTCAGGGACGCTGCGGGGGAACCCACTTCAGGAGCTTTCAGAAAACGGCTGTACTTTTTCATTGGTACATACCGTGTCTTTTGGAGCTTCTGGACTGCCTTTTTTTTTTTTCCTCGTAGATTTGTGGCATTTAGAGGAATCTTTTTATGTCATGGAAGTTAAAGCCAGGTGATGCTGAGCTAGAATGCTGGTTTATTTAATTGGGAGTCAAAACTGTGTGGCTTTTGAACATGGGAAGGAATGACCAATAGCTACCCTTATTTCTAGGAGGGAAGGGAATAATTTCTATAGGATTTTCCAGATCCACAGGAAACCAAGAACTGTACCGTCAACTTCCCTATAAGAACACAAGCCAAATCAGTGTTGTATACAAAGGGAACAGTGTTGCTGCTCTTCCTGAATTCTCTGTGGAGACTTGTTATTTCCAGTTGGCCTCTCACTGATTTAAGAGCACTTAAATAGAGGGAATAAGTTTTCTTTTGTTAGGAGGTTTTCCTAGTTTGCTGCATTCTTGGTGGAAGTTGTTTTACCTCACAAGATTATGCTGTTATAAAATCCTTTTCAGCATTGAAAAGGATTAATTTAATTAATTTCTTCTTTCATGTTGACATCTTAGAGAATGGACGATGATGATGACGTTCCCCAGCTTTCATCGCATACGTTGGCTGCCCTCCAGGAGTTCTATTTGGAACAGCAGCAGAGAGAAGGCATGAAGACCTCCCAAGAGTTTAATCAATATTCCATTGGCTCAATAGAAGAAGACTGGGTAAGAAACTATAAATTTCAGTGAATGAAGCACAGCTAGAGGATTAGCCCTGACCAAGTTTCTTTTGTGGCTGGATAAAGAAGTGAAATTAAAGAGGAGAACACTCAAGATGTTCCTATTAATGGATGGCAACACTGTAGGGAGATTTGCTTTAGTATTAAATCTGGGTATAGTTGTTTGCTCTGCATGTGCACGCAGGGTACAGACTGAAAATACATGGAGAAGGAATAAAGCTGCTAACAGAAGCATCTGTCCCTTCTGGAAATTTTAACTCCAGCCTGACATGTGATAGTAGTAAAGACTCTTCCCTGAGTCTGAGACAAACACAAACACTTCATTATTTTTTTGTGGTTTATTTCTTTGTATTTGTGGATGGATGTTTTGCTGCTTGTTTTTATTTGTGGCAGACTGATTTCTGATTTGTCTCTGGATTGGGTTTTTTTGGTCTTTCTTTTTCTGATACGTTCTGATTTAGTTATTTATCTTTTCCTTTCTTCCTATACTGTCACTTTTCAAGGTCCTTTTTCCTCGTCTGCTTGAAGTAACTCAATTTCAGAGCACATAAATAATGAGCATCTGCACGCTGGCTTTGAAATACCTGGTTAGGGGTTTGGATTACTTGGTTTTCCTGATTCTGCAGTTCATGCTTTGGAAACACAGGGTGTAAGGTACCTGCTGCATATCAGTAGATTACAGAAGTAGGAGGACTGTTAGGAAAACAGTCACCTTTCCAGCTTTACAGTTTGTGAACTGAGAAGTTGCTATGGATTGTGGTTTTCTTCAGTTATGACTCGCCACACTCTGGCACAGCAGAGCCAGAAGATTTGTTGTTGTTTGTAATTGTGCATTATCTTTCTCAGCAACTGAGCCAGTTTTGGTACAGTGATGAAACTGCATCGTGCCTGGCTAAGGAAGCAGTTCTGGCAGCTGGAAAAGGTGGAAGGTAGGTTTTAATAATTGTGTTGTAGATTTAACATGTCTTTTCTGCAAATATTTTGTTTCTGCTATGTAGACAAGAGCATGCATTTTAATTCATTACTCATTGTACTTCAGTTTTGTTCAACTGAGATACTGCAGAACTGCTTTGTTATTATTTAGTTAATAGTTTATACTGATCTTCCTGTTTATAATTTCATTGAATGTTGTAGGCTGTGTCTTGTAGAATTTATTAGGAATCTTTTTAATTTTTTGAGAAATACAAAGTGCTTCAGAGCATATTATTGACTTATTATTTTCTTAGATTTTATATTGGTTTCTGCAGAACAGATGGAAAAAATTTGGTTTTCTTCCTACTTCTGTTAACAGTAATTTTTCAGTTTTTGATTGTGTTTCCTTGCTTTTCTGAAACAAGACTTTCTCTGTAGTTAAGCTTGAGATCTTTATGTATCATGGGGTTAAACGGGTAATGACTTTCATACTTAAGATTTTGTTACTAAAGTAATTAATTGTTAGAATGGAGGAAGAATACATGTTTGGGACTAACGTTTGAAATGTTTTCCCGAAGCCTCTCTGAGGACTGCTGTAGAGTTTTGTTGCTGTTGTTTGCCTTTTAAAATTACAACTTTAAGTTACTGTGTTTTTTCAGGATAGCATGCATCAGTGCACCGAGTGTGTACCAGAAACTGAAAGAGCATGATGGTGAAGATTTTTCCGTGTGTATACTGGAGTATGACAGAAGGTTTTCTGTATATGGAGAAGAATTTATCTTCTATGATTACAACCACCCTTTGGACTTACCCGAAAATCTCCTGCCACACAGTTTTGACATCGTAATAGCAGACCCACCCTATCTGTCTGAGGAGTGTCTTCAAAAGACTGCAGAGACCATCAAATATCTAACAAAAGGAAAGATTCTGCTTTGCACAGGTATAACTAATAAAAATACTAGGTCTCCTTAAGTCCCTTTTTCTCTCTTTATAATGACAAACTTACTTACTAATTCAATAATGCTGAATTACCATCAATTTAAGGAGGAATATGTATCCTAAGCTTTTTATTTGAGTACTTGAGTTCAACCTTTATTTTAAACAGAAGGCAAGTTGGTTTTAATGGTTCAAGTCAGTACTTTCTCCCTATGGCATATGAATTTTACTGAGTTTTTGAAGAATTATAAGATCATCCCACAAAATACCAGAAATACCATTTTTCTTGTAGAAGGACTACTCTCTATAATTGCCGTGATTGAAATCTGGGAATGGCAAACATAGGTGCAAGTTATTGTTTATGTCTTAGGCATTGAATTACAGCAGGATGAATTAAAAAACAGTGATAAAAGCAGAAACGAGATAACTAGATATCTGTGCTTGTGGCTCCTTCTTTAGGAAGATGCACTTGCTGGTTTGAGAAGTGATGTGTGTCTACGCAAGTCATGGCTTTTCTTAAACTTAAACTGTATTGTTATTACTGTATTGTTATCTGAAGATAACCGGGAAACCCTTCCAAAAAGCAAAGGACAAAACCCCTCTGTATGTACAATTTGAGGGAAGGAGACCAAGCAGGCAAAATAAAAATTTAAATAATGTGGCCATAGAAAACATGCTACTTGGTTAGTGCACCTGGCAGTCTCATACAAGGATGGTTCTCAGTTGTTTTTCCCTAGAATGGATAGGTGGTCCTTCAGTTTACTGCTCAAAGCAGTGAATCTCAGAGTGTAGCTGCAAATACCACACCGTGGTTTATGTAAGTGAAAGAGTAGATGTAATCTGTTCGCATTTCCCAAGGCTCCCTACCGTTTAACTTCCTTGGAATGTAACAAGAAGACTGAGTTCAAGTTTGCTTTCTGTAAAAAGGGCATTGATACCCTCTACTTATTTTTATGAAATTTCTTGGACATTCATTTCCTTGGGGTGTCTTCTATTCTTCTAGATTTATTTTAAGTTTCCCAGTAGATTCTGTTGTTTAAGAAGGCTGAGGGTGTGGCTGCTTTAAGCCTGCCTTCCTTAAAACCTGACTCTCTGTGCACTTGGGAGGAGCTATTAAAAACATTCAAACATTCTGTTACTGTTTTTTCTTACTGAACACCAGTTATTTTTGCTGCAGGTGCTGTCATGGAGGAACAGGCAGCCAAGCATCTGGGTGTGAAGATGTGCAAGTTTATTCCAAAACACTCCCGAAATTTAGCCAATGAGTTTCGATGTTACGTGAACTATGCTTCTGGACTGGACTGATTCTCCTAAGATCGTCTACAAGTCTTCAGCATTTTCAGTCAAGTTTCTTTCTGTTTTTTATCAGTTAGGCCACATTTCTCAGGGCTGAAATATTCGGCTCGGAGTACTGTTTCTGGGACGGCTGGAATCAACAGGGCGTGATAGTCTTTTTTAAACTTGATAAGCATTTGCAGTTACTGTGTTTCCTATTAGGTAAATGCAGACCAAGCAATGCCAGTGCTGGCTAATGGGAACTTCTCTGTTAGAGTTTCATTTTAACTGGTAGCTTTTACCATTTGAGGACACATCAGTGGCCTCTTTGAAGTGATTTTAGCTTGTAACCACACATAGGTGTTTGCCTTGCAGACATCAGAATCATCACTGCCAAAGAACTTGATAGTTCTGTAGTAATGTGACCCATGTCATGTCCCTTAAATCTTGAATCATAATGGCTCTGATTAAATATAGTGCCTGCTTTTTAATAATTTCAATATCAAACTAAAGAGGATCTACAGATATATCAAATTTATAGTTACAAAAATGGTTATGGTTTTGTTCCAGCTGCCTGGTTTGATCTTTTGCTCGTATTCCACAGACAGCATCAGAGTAGTAGAATAGAAGCATCTTAAAAATTATTGAATCTTACAAGGCCACTGAGAAATATTGATAAACTCCCACTGTTTCAAAGAGAAAAATGTTAGATTTTATATTCAGGGTTTGGGCTGTGTTTCAGTCAAAAGAGATGATACGTTGGAAAAACTTTGCGTAACTAGAGATTTTTAATAACTGGGAATTTTAAAGCCAGTTTTTACTAACCTTTTGACTACACTACTGAAGTATTTTTGGGTGGAAGTTAATTCATAAATTTCAAGGCACTCAACACTTTTATAATCTCTAAAAACACTCTACAAAACACAAGCACTTTTCTTTGTATGTCATACTGTATAAAGGTTAACAGAAATGCTGCATCTACAAAATTAATCAGGTAGAATCAAGTACTAAATTTATTTTGTGATGGGAATAAGCCTAATTAAGCTTGTGAGATGAGACTTTTTATAAGGCAGTGATAATACTCACGTTTCTGCTGTTTGGATGCAGATTTTCCCATATGGTAAACAGCTGAGCAGGAATAATATAGATGGATTATACTCTTCTCTCAGAGGGGTGCTCAGAGAATGGTGCTGTCTGAGCTGGACACAACAGTGGTTCATAAATACCCACCCAAGCCACTGTAGCTCTCCTCATTTTCCAAGAGATCTGGTTGCTGCCTAAGGCTTTTCCCTCCTCACATTTTGTACCTGCTGCTTTCTCCCTGCATGTATTGTGCCTGGGTTCCATGGTAACAGTTTTCTCCCTCTTTCACATGCCTTGGTTTCTGTCAGACTGGCCACAGGTGTGGTTAAGAAGAGGGAAGTGCAGCTTGCAGGGAGAGCAGGCACCGGCCCCTCCTTTCTGCTCTGTGCGCCCAGGGCCCATACAGTCTGCCTTGCAAAGCAGATGCCATCGTACTGCTGAGCCAGAATTCCCCTGAAAATGACTGTCCACAGGTGAAATACAGCTGGGTTTAGCTGGTTTCTGGGAGGCTGCACCATCACTTTGATGTGGCCGGTTTGAAAATAAAGCAAACCAGAATGGTAACTGCATAGCTGTTGGCACTAATCTGTACTTTAAATTGGTTTATTACCTCAGTGTCTTGCACACCAAGCAGATGGAGAAAATGAAGTAACTTAGGAAAATTTGGTTTTAACTACATAGACGCCTCAAGTAGGATGGGTATGATTGCCAGAAGGGATGGTATTGTTCCCCTGCCACCCACCCAAATTAGAATGTGCTGTTCAAATCAAAGCCTTACCTATTTTGCTGCTTTGCGCACTTCATTTTGGTAAATGTGTACTACTGGGCTCTCCATAGCAGACTTAAAAGTCAACTTTGCTAATTTGATCAGACATATTTCTTAAAAAGATAAAAGCACGCCATTCAGTTGTACCAAGAAGTTCACTTCCAAGAAAATCACTACTGCTCCTCACATGTAGGTCAGACCACTTTGAAAAGGGGCACTGTGAAGATGCACAGTTACGGAACTGAGGGTACATGAAAATCTGTGCAGATGCAGCTTTCAACACAGCAGCCCGTTGTCCACCAGCTTCCCTCCTAAAAGCCTGGGGAGTGTAGGCAGCTGCCCAAACAGAGCTTGACTAGTGGCATTTACAGCCTTCATCAGTGATGGGAGGTAAACTATTTTTATCACACTTGATTCCAAGGAAGTAGCTTTTTCTGAGAAGGGTACAAGTCACAAAAATCCATAGTGAATTTGTGTTTTGTGCCAGCATGATGACTTAAAGAAATAGTATGTGACAGCAAGCCTCTCTTCTGTAACAGGATTGTGAGTAAAAGTATCAGTGTCAAGTAGTGACTCACTTTACCTCATAGTGTCATGGATGGACTTTCTGTTGGAACAGGCTGTGGTGAAGTGTCAGCACCACACGACTTTTCCAGGGGCATTTGTGACTGCACAGTCATATGTGCTACAGCCTCTTTAACTACCCTAGTCCAGGCAGTTCAGGCTGTTCCCTAGTCCCAGCGAGATTAATGGGTGTTTGTACTTTCTGAGCACATCACAGCCTTTTTTCCCCTTTTCTTCCTTCTGCTTTCATGTTCATGTTACCCCAGGCAATTCCATCTTTACCCGTAGCTGCAGATCTTCACCTGTCAGACACACACCTTCAGGTGATGACTGGCAAGTAAACCCAGACTAGCATCTCAGGCTTCCCTCAGCCTTCCTGAATGATAGGAATTTTCCAAAGTACCTTAAGCGGTACTACAGACAAGAAAATAATCTCTTTACCGAGGATATTGTTCTATGTTTTGTGGCTCCTAATGTATTCCAGGGACAACCTTGTTGAAGGAAAAGATTTTCCTGGCACAACAATTTTTTTTTTCAAATCAGCTGCAGCTGCCAGATAGTTCTAGCTTTGAATTGTTTGCATTTATTGGGCCTGGAGTTGGTTCAGTGAGGCATTTCATGTCTGCCTTCTGTCAACAGTTTGTGAAGCCTTGAAGCAACTCCAATGAGCTCCTTTCCCCATGCAAATTAAAGGCAAGGCTGCAGCAGCTGTAACCAGAGGGCTGGAAGCTGAAAAATGTCACACCACATTTGAAGTGAAACTGATATAAATCCATGATGTGATGACCTCATTAAAAAAAAACCAATTCCAAACAAATGCAAACTACATTTAACACTCAACCTTTCCCACATGAGTAATGTGGAGAGAAAGCATATATGGAAGGGTATTTTGAAGGCCAGCAAGTGTTTGTGTAGCTAATAGCTCTTGATGTTAAGTATTAACGAACAGTTGTTCACTAACAACATATCAAACAGTTGCTTGTGCTAAAACATAAACAGCTTTTAAGAGACACCTAACTGGAAAGCTGGATCAGGAAGCAAATTAGCTCAGCTGAAAAGTCTGTCACAGAGGAAAAGGAGGATTAAGAAGGGAAAATGGGCTTCTGAACATAACATAAAGATGCCTGAACCATGGGAAGCTTTCTGCACTTGTTGCAGTGTGACGACAAGGAGGTCGCCAACACAAGTGCTCTATTGATCCCTGGAGGTTTTGCAGTTCTCAAGTACTTTCAGTCATCCAGTTTCTGAAGCTTTCTATAAACTAAAGCATCCACTTTTCTGGATTGGAGAAACTGATTATGTTCCATTGACCTGATTTAGGTTGCACCTCCCAGGAATTCCCTGAACATGCTCTACTTACTTGAAAACCTCAAAATAACTCTATAATTTATGTCTGGAGGACAAGAGAGTTGCAATTAATAAAAAAAGAGCGTTTTTTTTTCCTCCACATCATGCAAATATATCCATGTGCTCTAATATCTAATTTGTTGCAGACAAATTTGTATAACAGAAGTGTGTGGGCAGACAATGAGTTCTGCTGGAGGGCAGTGTTTGGCCATACTTAGCTGGTAGCCCTTCTGGGTAGTTACTAAATGGTAAGTGCTGCATGGTTGGACATTTTGCTGTTGTTGTTTGGGGTCATTTTATTGCCTGTTAGTGTGAAGACTTTGTTTTCTATGCCATGGAGTCTGAAGGTTCAACTTCACGCTGCCTTAAGTGTATATGTGGAGAAAAAACCTCACAATGTAATGGTGAAACTGGAAGGTATCAGGCAGTGAAACATCACCTAGTGCACTGTTTCTCCAGTTTTGTGGGTCAGCCTCCCCTTTGATCCCCTCTGATTACCATTTCCCTCTGCTCAGGGGGTGAGAAGTTCCTCCACAAGAGGAGGAAGGAAAAGAGGTTGTAACTGCTGCAAGTATTTACGCTCTCTGGGGAAAGGGTAACTACCTATAATTGCTGGCAGCAGCCAGGCAATTAGCTGTTCTCTGAGTTGTATAAACATTCTATAAGCATCTTTGAACTCACCCTTGTGGATCCCCTTGAGATAGAAGCATCGCAATCTGAGGAAACACAGATCTAAAGACAGGAGAATTGAGGAAAAGCATCTGCACAAAAAACACAGCTACAAACTTCAATCTGACATAGTGATGGGAATCTTTATTAATTTCTGGAGTTCTTAAGGTTATTTTAGGCTTTGTAAGGAGTCTCACAGACTGCACGGTAAAAATACTGTTATGCTAGACTGAGTCAGAGAGAGCACAGTCAATAATAACGTACCAAGACATGGAGTTGTCATATGACTTTCACTCTGTCTTCAACTTGTTAATTGTCACTAGCTCATAGTCTTTTCATTCTTCATCCAGCAACACTCCAAAGAAGGGTGTGTTTATGTAGTGTAGAGGCTTTCTCTGCTATGAATTAAGGCCAATTTCAAGATTCATGATGTAGCAGATACATTGCTGCATATGATGTTTAATCTGTAAAGGTATTGCAGTCATGATCCATCAGCTGTAAAAGAGATTATCTGGTGTGCATTCAGAGGTTTATCTGTTTTGGCGAGTGTGGCCCTCACAGGAATTATGTTTGTGCAAGGCATGCCTGGTTGTTCCTGATTCTCATTCACTAGGCTGAGTCAACTTCAGTCTCTTGGTCTGGAAATGCAAGTTTTTGTGTATGCAGGGCTTCTGGTGAGGGCCTGCCATCAAGTTCCATCAGCAGTAGGCTGCACAGACGGAAGGCTGCCCATCCACAGAGCATTAGCTTTTGGCGGTGATCTAGCATAAGGAGAAATGAGTAACAGTAATTGTAAAAATCAGTTGGTTTTAACAAGTTTGGGTTGGCTGGGATTCAACTCAATGACCTCTTGTAGGATCTGGAAGTTCAGACCTACCCTGCTTACTCACCTGCAGTGCACCTGAGGTGAAGCCAATCCCCGGTACTTACTTTTTAATGGGGAATCTCCTCTACTAAAATGAAAAAGGTTTTGGCTTTTCAGCTACATGGAACAGAGTTTTATCGCAAGGAAGTCAAGCAGTCAGTGATGGATGAAATCGAATACAGAATTCTTGTGACCCAAACTGTGTTTTTGCTAACTGATATTTTTTGTGTAATTAGACTTAGTCCACATCAAGAAAGTCCGCTGCATTTTTACAATATTCTAGCAACAACTTTGTCACCTTAGCAATGCGGCAAGTTTAAAAATAGCAAGCACATAGGATATTGCTTTATGAATGACTCCAACTCAGCAAAGGTTTCCTTGCCGTCATGCCAAAGAAGTAACAGCTCAGAGGCAAAGCTTGGAGTTCACGCAGTATAAAGGGAGGCTCTCCCAGCCTGAGAAATTATCCTTTTAACTGCTGATTCGTCACTTGTACGGCAGCTATGTGATTTTTATATAAGGGTACTTAAAAGTATATAAAAAATTCCTTAAAAATATCTACAACCAGTAGGTTGCTGTAGTATTAGCTACCGTGTCTTACAGTTGCATCATCTTCTAAAATTTACTGTGAATAAGCAAAGATGAAATGTTCTGCTCTAAGGAAAAACAAAGGCTACTTTGGAGTTTGCAATAATGAACTAAACAAGTTTACATGAGCTAAGGAAGTAGAATGAACTGCCATCTCTGATGATCTGAGTGACTGGACTTTCCATCTTATATCTGAAATAACTAAGCAGGAAAAGAGGGCAAGTGAGTGTGTTTGCTGCTGCGGTGCAGTTTCCTGAGGTGGTGAGATGGCGATGTGAGGCCAGTACTGAAACATGACTTTCAATACATTCTTCATTCCGATGAGGGCTTGTTCTGGCTCACCAGCAACTTCATTTCTTGCTTATCTATGCTGGAATTGGCGCTCTCCGCCTCCTTCTCCTGCTCAGGGACGCAGGTGCAGCCCACGGGGATGGTGATGTAATCCTCGGCGTAGACGTAGCGGCCCCCGGCGCAGGCGGGCGTGCGGCGCAGGATGACCGTGGGCATGAACACGGGGGTGCTGCGGAAGTGCAGGCTCTCCTCGCCAAAGATCCCCATCAGGCAGCCTTTGCACAGGCAGTAGGCTTCGGGAATGTACTTTGGGTATCTCGTGGGATCATAGGAAATTCTAGAGGGAAGCAAATAAGGATTCATTGGTACCTCTGAAACGAGGTATAGTCATCTGGAATTATATAATCTTATATATTATTATAATTATTATATCATTACAATATCATTATAATATCATGGTTTTGTTGTCTCTGCCAGGAAAAATAGCTGTAGCTGTTGCTGTCTGGCTTCTGATTTGTAAAGAGTAAAGAAAAAACATGAACAGCTTACAGAACACATGGAAGTATGAGTGTCTGGCTTTCTGAATTGTGAGATTCAAGGGTTTAAACAGAATGAGTTCTGCATTTTGGACCGAATGGGTAAACAGAACATTAAAAAGCACACTTGGGCATTTCTAAACTTTTTATCTGCCTTGAGTTCGTCAAAAACTGGTACAAATCTTTGTTAACATTATTATTGTTAAAGCTAAGACATGATGTTTTAAAATTTAGTAATTTAAATAGAATTGAATTGTACTATTATTTCTGCAATAGGTTTTTCTCCCTAGTATACTTGAGGTCATAAATGTACCTTCCCCTTGAAAGCAGAACTCTGTATTACTTCTTCTAATTCATGTCTACTGTATCTTCCTCTAACGAGAGAAGAGCAACATTTTCATGCCTGCACTGAGATAAACTGCAACTTCCTGGGATGGGACATCCACAGCTTCTCTGGGCAACCTGTGCCAGTATCGCACCACCCTCACTTCTTAATTCTCCCCATTTTCTGATCTAAACCTGCCCTCTCCCAGTTTAAAGCCATTATTCCTTGTCCTATCACGCCATGTCCTTGTGAAGAGTCATCCAGCTCTCTTGTAGGCCTCCTTTCGGCACTGGAAGGCTCAGCCTGTCTTTATAGGAGAGGTTCTCCATCCCCTTAAGCATTTTCATGGCCTTCTCTGGACTTGCTGTAACAGGTTCATGTCCTTCTTGTGTTGTAGTCCCAGAGCTGAATGAAGACCTCCAGGTGGGATCTCTTAATAGATGTTAAAGTGATCTTAAATCTTAATAGATTTCAAGTGATTTCTAAATTGTGCTTCCCAGGGTTGGCAGCACTTCCTTGCATATCAGTGTTTGCCTTTTATCTCTTCCAGCTGTCTCAGAGATGAGGTTTCACGTTTGGATGAGGCAGAACCCTAAGTCTGTCTCAAGCTGTGACTGCAGTCACTGCTAGTCCACAAAATCTGTCCTCATGAGAGCAGGCAGCCTGGCTCTCCCTCTCACACCCACCCCTCGATTGACACTGATGTTTTTCTGGTCACAGGATGGATCAAGGAACTCATTCAACTGAGGAGTAACTCTATCAAAAGCTGGGCTTTGGTCTGTCATCTGTCTTGCCACACATGCACACAGAGCTCTGCACCAACCAGCCGGAGTGAACATACAGGCAGGGACAGAAGGGAGCTGCCCTTTTCAGAAGTATCACCAGTTGATCCGGTTAAAGGAAATCTGGAATCACAGCTTTTGTCAAACACAAACTTGATTATCCTGTCATCGAGGAAAAGAGACTTTTTAATATATATATAATGACCATTATGTATTTATATATATATATATATATATAT